>BHDV01004034.1:31351-52999 GCA_005406045.1 Adoxophyes honmai | reverse complement strand
TCATGTTAGGCTGGTTCGATGGCTTTTTGGCTGACCTACCTCCAGTGTCAGGTTAACGTGTCACTTATGGGACACCCTGTATAAATTCATATAGTAAACATGCCTCACTTCGTCCGTCATTATATTCCATCCATACTTTATACTTCATCCTTGCTTAAAACACATTATAAACACGAAAAACAGGCGCCATCTTATAGGGTCAATGTTCCAGTAAAACTCGTTCTAATCAAATAAAACAAATTTTAATTAATTTAAAAACGGTCACCCATCATAAACCTGACCACACCTAAGCTTGCTTAACCGCCGCGATCGGTCGCTCCACGGGCAAACCACTGGGGTATCCGATCTCATAGCTCATTTAGCAAATATACTAACTGTAACCTAACGCGTAGGCAGCAGTTTACCTCTATACCCAATACACCATTACGAGCACAACTTTGACATTTACTGCCTTATTAATCGCGGTTTTATGCGGTACCGCAAACCAAGGTTGGTTTATGCGCGATTTGATTTGCAACTATTATTATATTGCCCTTCGTTTTGACGTTAAAACACGAATTTCTATGTTTTTGTAAAGGACGAAAATTTGAATATAAAATGATTTAAAACGAGATCGAGTTTCTGAATCAAAAATAACCTACCATTCATTGGATGTTATTGCCGATCAACATAAAGAGCATGTTTGATACTTCATTTATAACCTTAAAAACGGTAATGGGGTTTCAAAATTACATGTCAATGATAATAAAAATAAATTATTATCAGGGCAGCGCGTGGGCGAAGAGGTCAGATTTCTTATGGCTCCATTTACCTGCGCCAATGCAACTTTTGGTACCGACGCCACTAATACCAAAGTTCAGTGACATTTTTACCAACGCTCGATTAAAAGACGATTTAATAACCGATAAAAGCAAGTGTGCAATCATAAAACCAGCGTAAAAAGTTAAACGGGAAACGGCGGCGAACTCACCCTCGCAAAGTTAATAAAAATCGTTCCCAAATTACTCGAGCAAACTTTCCCGTAAACACACCGATACTGTGCCGATACGAAAAAACCTATAAACAAGGAGAGAGAAAAAGTAATTTGTCAAGCAAATCCTCTCCCTCGTTTGGCGGGGAATGAAGATGTGAACGAGAGGGACGGAGGTAGAGGCGTGATTGCCCCGAGACGGTTTATAGATGTAATTAAAATAGACAGGAAGCCATACATCCTGAGGACCGGCTGCTGAATTTCTGGGCTTCTTATCATTACGAAGGGGTCGATGCCGCCATTTGTTAAGACGTGTTAAAAGATACTCGTGACTTACTGCGCCGTGAGGATGATATTTTTCATCTTATCTTGACGAATTTAACAACATCGTTAAAGTCTAGTGCGATGCGAGCACCGAGGCTGTTTAAAGTATCGTAGTCAAACTGAAACGATGTGTTTTGGTCTAAGTAAAAGTTGTGGATAACTTTTTAATCATTATAAATTGTTATTCGTTTACTTAAACTTTTCCAACGGCTAAAAGATCATTAAAATTTTCCCACAAAGATAACCCTTAAAATTAAAAAGAAAAGTAATTTCTTCAAATTACCATCACTTATCTTCGGCGCTTATAACGATGGCCGGGATGAGTATAGCCGATTAAACGGTAAAGTTTAGATCATTAGGAATAAATTTTCGCCTTTGAAATTATCTCGAATATTTGGCAACAAATGTTTTGTTTACTTCAAAAGACCGGGGAGAAAGTTAGTGAACTCATTTAGCGGAAACACAAACGACTTTTTGCAAGTTAAAACCTAGTGTGAAAATAAAGGAGTCGTTACAAGTGATTTACAATTACGCAGCCATGAACCGCATAATTAAGATCATAAAAACCAACTGAGCGGTGTAAATTTGCAGATAAGCAAACTGTTAACACTCTCAAGGATATAGTTATCGTAATAAAAGAAAGATAAGTATTAATATTCATTCTTGATCACCAAATTATTGCAGAGAAAACAAAATAAAACGAGCCAGGGGGGACACGGTCCGAATCCTCCCCTTGCTGTCAATTACTGTGATTAATGAGCCCCTCGAATATTGAAACGTTTATCCGACCGATGCGAAGTTATAATATTATTTCGTGAAGTGATGATGGCCACAAAAACTTTTTAATAAAGTCGCCGAAAACTGTTAGACGTGTTGACTTCGACTACCTGCAATGCAATTACCACACGAGGCGTAATTTTTTCAACGCAAATCGATGTAACGCGACCAGCTTCACAACATTAAAGCTGTAAAAGGTAAAGTCCTTTTGTTTCAAAGACTTTTACAAGCTATATATTCTATGTTTGTCTTAGTTGAGAGTCCGGTCAAATTGATTTTCGGATAAGGCAATCAGATTTGCCTCAGGCCAAACCCGAACAAGCTAACACAGCCTAAGTTAACCTCATTTCGTTCACTAGGTTTACTAGAAATCTGACATGATTTTGCACTATAGCAAACAGTACAGGCAGGGCTTAGAGGGGAGACCTTATTAGCATAACGTATTGGGGTCTGCTATAGACATCCTTGAGTTTAGAAAGTTGGGATTTTTCGGACGTGAATAATGAGTAACTTCAGGCTCTTACATTACGTTCAAGAGCTGTAAAATATATCTTCATTAAAACCAGAACATTATACACCACGGTCATTAAAATCTGATAATATTCGCGTAACTTTAATGTTGACTCCGCAACTCGCAACTTTGATTAGAGAATTTTAATGACAGCCCAAGTTTTGTTCTAGAAATTCGAGAAAGTTCTAACTTCTAAGATGGTGGTGACAGTATATCTGGAGTGGGCGAAATTGAAACATTATCTGCCCTCCAGTAAATTACATCGTGAATCTGGAATTGATTTGTAATTCGAGATATTTCGGATGGAGAAATTATATAACTTGAAATGTAACCGGGAAACTTCGGGGCTGGCACATTTTTCGGGAACGAATCAAATTCAGGACCTTTATGGCAGAACGTTTTATAACTAGGATGAAGGTGTAGTCAGAAATCAGTTTAGAATCTATTCTATCAACAATTACAATAACTGACAGTCATGTTATTTTTACTAAATTTTATGGACTTTTAAAGTACATAAGTCTCAAGTAGCTGTAATGTTCCTTCTGCATCAGTTCCAGCCTTATGGTTTTATTTCACTTTTATAACCCAAATAACATAAACGGCAATGAGCGTAAGGAACTGAGAAGGGGAAAAACTATTCTTTGGAATTGAATTTCACGAAACAAAAGTTCGCAATGCAAGAAGGAAAACATCAATTCCCGGCCACTTTAAGTGATCCTAAAGGCAATTGTCTCATGATATCGGGACACTGCCAGGAAAGTAGACACTTTAGAACGGCAACTGTTTTTTCCTAGTTGGCAACAATTGGACATTTTTATGGCGACACTTAACCGCAATCAAGTGGATCATTAGCTTGTAAAAGGCCTGCCAAATATCTTTAGTTTGCCTTCCCCTGTTTTCTCACATTTTTGCGTGAAAGACGTTGTAACATACACCTTTTTTGGAAGGCATCCCCTCGCCCATTGCCAAGTCTTGCCGAGTTTTCGTCGGACATTACGGTCTCTCGCATTCTTTTTGCGGTCAGAGTGGCTGCACTTTTGTTCTTCTATTTTCATTTGTTAATGGAACTTCTGTTCAACAGAGCTCGAGCTGTTTTTAACTTAAACGACGTAAAAGGAAGAACAGAAATTATTTTATGATTAATGGTCATAATTAAACAATCATCCAAATCTCGTCTGGGAACAAAAAACAAATCAGATGCGAAACTAAGCAAATCATTCTTGAGCGGACGCCAAAAAAGAAAACAAAACATCAATTTTAATGAGTCGAAACCCGAGAATTTTCTCTTCCATTTGGAGAGCAATATTTTTTCTACAACATTTAATCAGAGTAAGAAGTGAAATGGTAATTTGTATGGACCGCTCGATGTAAATTTTATGCAAGAATTCGCTCGCTACTCCCCTCTCCCTAAAAAGGGGAAAGATTTTTGCAGCGGACAGAAATTTTTGCTTAGCCAAGTGAAATTTTAACTGCCTCGACAGAGACAGCTCTGGAAATGCGAATACTTAATGCAAACTTACTTCCTGCTGGTTCATTATACTTCATAATTTGTCGAGGGAAAAAATTGTGATCTAAAGGGGTTGGGTCGTCCTAAGCATTTTTGGCTTGTTGTTTTAAATCACAGTCTAAGGAGTTATTGAGTGGGAGCTAAGCGCTCCGAGTTGATTAACATTTCATACTGTCATCGCTGGAGTGTGTAGGCATCATAAATTGTTACCAAGTTATAATGAAGTCATTCTTGAACAATTTCATAATTAAATTTTTAAACTGGATTGGTGTACAAAGTCTTCAACAAATACCCTGAACGAGCCAACGGTTCGAATGGTTTAATTCAAGTTCTTACACTGAATTAATGGATCCCGCCCCCATTTGAAGGCAGTTACCCGCTAACTTTGGAACTCAACTTTGCAGTTTGTTTCAATTTGTCAAGACTTTGACTGATGGAAATTCGATGGGTACAATAATGGGGATTCAAAATAATAAACAAAAGACGTCTCGTTTCATTTTGTTACGTTACTTGTTTATTATTTGTAACTGTTTGTTATTTCCTGGATTATTCTGATGGAACTTCAAATGACTTTGTTTTCTTAACTAAAAGTTATCGCCTTTCGGATTATTCATCACTTTTGGAAACTTTTAAAATGGTTAAGTCACTGTCTGTTATTACAACGAGCGTGCAGATGGATTCTTATGAAATTGTTCGAGACGTTCCTGCCTCGCCTGCAGCAGGGAATGCATCGCGCTCTACTAGCTGTGAAATTACTTTCTATATTAAGATCTTCACAGCCTTAAGCAATGCCAATAAATGTTTACACGGATTTCAAGACGCATCAATCGTTGTTCTTTTTTACGGCGTCGAAATAAAAATAAAGTCGTTAAATTAGACCGTTTGTGTAGTGCGTAGAAACTGAAACTAGAATCTCAATTTAAGCGTCACTGCCCGTTGGCGACACAGTTCGCTACTGTAAACACGGAGAGTAATAGAGATAAACTGTCCCATTAATAGGTACCTTGGCGAAGTGAGCGAGTAGAAATAACAAAACCATTTAATGAGGAAGTGACTACTTAGAGTTGTCAAGCGAATTATAATGTCACTTAAAAAACTATGGAGCAGGAAACACGTAATGTTTTTAATGCTAAACCTAGATTAGTTCGTTAGTGTTGGTTAACGCTAATTAAATCTGACTTCACCGTACCTGCTTTTCGGTTCACATGAATTCCGAATTGAATTATGTGTCACTCGTGTTCGTTGAATAAGTTTGTTCGTGGTTGTCACAACTCACATTGACGCGTGTATAACTAAAAATAGTAACTAACTACTCTCTATCTTCATTAGTTTTCTTTGACACTTATGTTTTTTATTAGACACATTTGAATACTTTATTATTTTTTCTTGATAACCTATATTTCCTAATGATTTTGATCGTTATTTGAATCTACAACATCATCACGCTGCACTTAGTTATTGTATCTGCATATAAATTGACGTTACGTCGATGCATGTCATCGCAATTTGAAATTATTACTGTAGGTGAAGAAACATGCTAATCAACAAAGAACTTGCTTTTTAATCAACGAGTAAAATAAAAAGCTTCCTTTGAGCTATTTTATTTAATCGTATTAATAGTCAAAAGCATTAGTAATATCATCGAGAACCAGTATTTGAGTGACTAGTCAGTAACCGTTTAGTTTTTTAAACATTAATGTATATGAAACGATTCGTCAAAAACTAACGCCAACTACAATTAACTAGAACTTCAAAACCACAAGATTGATGTGGGTGTAAAAATACAAAGTTTCCCTGAATGTAACTTTTTAGTAGCTACGGGCGAGGTAATTAGAAGTTCTTTAAGGGTTTCCTAAACGCAGCTTAAATGGGTATTGCATAAACGAGTTGTTTCTTTTAATGTTAACATTTATAGTAGTTAAAGTAAGATACTATTTGAAAATCATAACGATGACCGGTAAAATGTTCGCCATTATCATCAGCACTGGCCACTTTATCTAATGCAGACGAGTTATAAAGTGACACTAGATTTTTAACACCGATTTTATAAATTTCATCAAATACCAAGTTAAAGAAACATAAGCTACTTGTGTTGTTAAAGCTCGTTTAAAAAACAGCATGTTGCCATCAGCAGCACAATTTCGCAAATCAGCGCAACTGAATAAACTGGACGAAATTAAATAATGCCCCGCCGGGCTTTGAACCTGTATACTTGATTAAAGCCCAGTTCAACCAACCTAATTTATAGCGACCATTAAGGGATGAGTAGTAAAACATCGAGTTTGTAGCGGAACGAGCTAAGTTCTTGCAAATTTATTGTTACTCTTTAGTTGGTAAAGGCAATAGCAGGTAGTAAACGACGCCATGTGAAATACGTAC
The DNA here is from genome assembly GCA_005406045.1 of Adoxophyes honmai. NCBI lineage: Eukaryota > Metazoa > Arthropoda > Insecta > Lepidoptera > Tortricidae > Adoxophyes > Adoxophyes honmai. Next base: position 46,531 of record BHDV01004034.1, on the reverse strand, counting down.
AAGTGCTGCTATGTATCTCACCCAGAAGCACTTATTACCTGCAATAAAGAAATAGTACATTAGGATATTGTATCTCACATTATAAAACTGTTAAAAAGTGGTAAAGGTACTTAGTCTAGTCTAGCTGTTTGGAAAAACTTTTATTACACAGTGATTGCATTTAGGTGCGATATTTTATGTCAGATTCGAAGCAATTTTAACTGAAAACGTTTCATTTGTCGTGAGATTGAAACATCCGCCATTTTAAAATCACAAGATCGTTTAATGCGAGTCAAACGTACGAATACGATAAGCACTCCTTAAGTTATGCGCGGGCACGTCGCTACAAGAAATATACCGACAAAACAAAACGAGGACACCCGAAAATATCTTTTGAAGAGGCTTATACAATAAATCTTTTAATCCTCTTATACAATTTTATCGAGATGCCCTGAACGGAGGCTTTTTGTTGACTGGAGGCTGATATTTATCTCTCCAGTCTGATATGTCTCCTTAACTTCGATGGACATGTAGGCGTTTATTACTACCGGAGTTTTATATCAAACCGTTAAATTTACAACGTTTTGAGGTTAGTAGCTCTGTTTATTTGTCTTTACAAGTCGAAGCTCCATACTTTTAAAATTTCTTGGCTGTTTCCTAAAGACATAAAGTAGTACTATGGAAAAGACTTGCCAAGTTTGCGTACAAAGTTTCGCGGCTCTGAACGGAAATTCTTTACAATCTCCCGTAATTTCACTAGAGCCTTCTTTTATTTAACTAACGAATTAGATTCTTCTTTAACCACGTCGCTTGAATGATCTTTATTTTTTATTGCGTTTAATTAATCCGAATCATCTCATTTTCTGTAATTAAGACCGGACGAGTTGGCTTCCAGTGCAACAGTAACTATAAAACGTTTTATTTTCGTTGTAAATCACGAATCACAATCGTATCGCGTTCACTTCGATCATAAAACGAAACCAGAATAACAACTCTAAACTATAACTGCTCCACTAATGATACAACCGAACTAATTAATTCTGTGAGAGCATGTCAACAGCTAAAAATTGTGAGATTCCCAAAAATTGTACTTACTCTTTTGCATAATAAAACAGACGATAAGTTTATCTTAAAACACAATATTGTCACAGAGAACGTTAGTAATAAAGTTTTACGAGATGGCGATTGGACATACAAAATTGTTATTAACAACTTAAGTTTAATAAGCTCCCAGCCGGTAGCAGTAAAAGATAAAGCTCTTTTTAAGTCGATTATAATTCAGTGTGACGCTATCGCGACCGCCAAGCTTTATTAGGGACCACATCAAAAAGGATAAAAAGGAATCTTCCTTATATTTAAAACGCATCCATCAAATTCTAACAGACGTTAGACAATATTGGAGAAGTTGAAGATAAAAAAGTATAATTGATGAAGACAGGTAGTAACATCAGATATTTACAGGACATTTTGATGTATTGTTCTATGAGATACATATCGTAATTAGGTGCCTCATATGTCACGGGTTGGTCTTCGAATGGTAATGGGCTGAATCTATTATAGCCCCGATTGTTCTCAACCGAAGGAGTGCTAAGGAAATTATAATACGAAGATAGAATGTTACTATACCAAAAATAGTAGCCAAGGCCTCAGGCTTTGACATTGAGCTTTGTGGCGACAAAATGAACGCATCGTTTAATTTTTATTCAAATTAGTGTTGTAATAGATTAGTTATCTACGAAACGATTAGCTTTTCAAAGCGAAATACTTGTTTAGCGGCTCACAATGGAACTCACATGGCCGTAGAATTGAGAACGATAGCAAAGGCGATGTACCGTTCTTTATTTCCATCCAGATTTTTATCATCGCAATACAAATAGAAATATTTTTCAAGTAACGTGATATCAGAGGAGAATGTATTGGGCTTTTTCATACGCTTCGACCGCCCCCATGCCGCGAACAATAAAACGTGTTCTTATCTCCTCCAATATGTTTTCGTTTAAAAATGTTTGCTTTTTATTTCTGTATTACGCTACCGCTCTTTACAGTGCCCTCATTGGTTCTTTGCGTGGCATTTTCAACATTATTACCACCCTTTTTGATGTAAGACTATTCCAGATTGAGGAAATTGTTAAACAACGAAGTCATAGACCAGAATTACTATTCTGTGCTGCAGCCCGGGCGGTACATTTTCTTGTTTGAACAGCTGTTTTAATATGACATGCAGATGTTTCCAGCATACTTCGCGAAATTGCACCGAGTTATATGCACGATTTAGCTTGAATTGTTTGCTATAACTATAGGTGGTAACGTTTGTGTTCCTTGATTCCTTTCGTGTTTAAATAAGACGATAGACCATAACATCGGAGATTGGGGAGCGGCAGGAAATAATGTAGATTCGAAATCGTGAACCGTAAAAAATAGGCGGCGTTTTTGAAATTTTCCGCATTATCGACTTTGTTGTAATTCTGACATTAAGAACTATTATAACGACTTTTTTATCTACATCAGCATTATTAACAATTAAATTAATGTGCTTAGACATGGAAATAAGATTTCGATCGCTCTCCGAACTCGCTGCACTTAGAAGAATTCCTTTAGCCTCAATAACGTTCTCTCAAATCCATCTATTACAGCGGTTTCTTTAATGGTTTTAGTATTGTTTAATCTGATGTCGACATGAAGTGGCCCGCAAGAAAATATTGTTTGAGCAAATATTTGCGCTAAGACTTTCAGCCTTGCGCACTGTGCTTATCGGAGTGCAAATACAGCTTAAAGGTTGGTACAACTGTTGGAGCGCAGCGTGGTGGGACTGCATCACAAGATTCGATGAGACTGAATATCAAACCACAGCATGCAGTTAGAAAAGTTAGACAAAATAGATAGGATAATAACATATTACTGTCTTTTACCATGACAGTAAGCTCTAATGGTAAATGCTTAAAATGTTGTACACGCCAATGATGCTACATACAAATAAGGTGCAATAAAGGACAAACGAAACTAGCGTCGTGATGAAATAATCAAGTAACAAAATGTAACGACTAAATTGCAACACTAAATTAGAACCAGCTAATGACTAAAAATCGGATACTTACAAACCAAACTGATACCACTTAAAATAAGTAAAGTAGGTAGATGTTAAATTTGAAAAAATCATTAATAAGTATTAGAAGTGCAAGTTGGTATTAGCTGAAAAAGTCAGCGGCAAGGCATTGTTCCGCTCGTAGCTTGGGTCAACCTGGCTGGTCGATATAAGGCACTTGATTTAATCAGATCACATAAAACATAGAGATAGCACGCTCAATAATTCCTCGAAGATAATCCTATTTGCTGTGGATGCCTGACTGTTTGGTTTAACTTTGATTCGGAGCTTCTGGTCCACTAGCTCGGGCTAATCACGTTACAGAGCATTAAGTAGTTTAAGACCAATGAGGTCAGACAGTCGAAACCAATCTTATTCACTTTCCAAGTAGAGTCTAGCTCAATGATAGAAAGATCTGTTTCAGTTAAGCACCCACTCGCAGTTAGTTTTATCACTGCTGCATTTTCAACTACAATTTAATTTACTTTTATTGCTTTAAGCCTCGTCGTGCTATCGCTCTTAGTGGTCCGCTGCTTATTTTAATTATCTAGCTCTAACAGTTCTATTTTTAAGTCTTCATTTGATATTTTTAATTCCACGTCGTCAAAGTTGGTCTTTTGACTGCCCGAACGTTCTGAAACCATTAAGTTCAGCTCATAAGATTTCGGGGACTTGGAAACTTCGTAATCTTTCCGAGCCGGCGGACAAGATTTTTTACTTGCCCCAGATGAGCAAGCGATGTCAGAGTGGAACTTTTTAATTTAATATAAGATTTGAGTTATGATCCGAAAAAATACACTTGTTAGTTTGCTGGAGATAGCAACATGTTTAATTGGCGTCGCGTAATCAAAATACTTCCAACGAATCCAGTAGGTCATCTTGTAAATATGATCAAACTATATTAGGATATGTAATGTATGTCAATTGCCTTAACCTATTAATTTAGGTGAGACTACATTCAAATACAAACATATACCAATCGGTGTTATTTTACAATATTAAACAGAACAAACTCTTGCGCCTTCGAGAATTTGGCCGGACTCGTATGCAAACCCCGGATTTTATTAAAAAATAAGTTTTTCCACGCCATTAAGCTTTGGTTACGACTTGCCATCACATTTTATCAGAACCATGCGGGTGCAAGGATGACGATGATTTATATGGCAAGATATCACTTTACGATCATAGTGGAAACGGAATATAAATCTATGTAAAAAGAGGAACAATTTATACTACGGCAGTAAAATTCAATTGGCCGCACAGTATGGCGCTGAATAAAAAATCAACACGTTTGCAATAAAATACATTTAAGTGTCCGAATAAAACGATCTAGCTGTGGCCATGAGACCTGTAAATTAATAAAATCTTCGAGACTTCGTACATGTGTGATTAACACTCCCAAAAATCTGCTTCATCAAGGTTCCAAAATAAAAGTCAGCAAAAAAGATATCGACTGGGCGAGAATATCAAAAATTATGTATATACGCTCTTATTGTCGTACATATTTTGGCAAGTTGACCAACTCCATGTCTTTGATGTTGACTGTACTAAAGCTTGAAAGTTAGGGTGACCAAACGGTATATATCTAATATCATGCATCATGATACAATCTGTTCTACTTGACGTAGTTTCTAAAGCCTTACGCGTGCTGGTTAAGATACAAATACACTTATATACATATTATTATACACCAACGACTCAAGCACAAACATTTACATTCATCATACACACATTTTCCTCGGTAAGAATTGGAAAATAAGACGTCAAGCTTCATAATCAGGTTTTGAGATTTTCACCCGCCAAGCCATCAGATCGTCGACGTAAACAGCCAATATCAAAGCATTACAAGTACTCAACTAATAACAATTACGAATCGATTCACCGAATTACACGTGGCAAGCGAAGATAAAAACGACACGTGCAGTGGGAGGAAATGCAAAATCAACAATGTGTGTTTTCATTTAGTGAATTATCCGAGCACGAACTCGTTTAGTTTCTGTTTATAAGTCCGACAGCGGTGATAGTACGTGAGTCAGTGAGACAGATATAAATTTACTAGCGAAGCCTGACATGCGATTGACAGTATGACCGTGTTGAAGAAGGAAGCTAGGAAGATCTTATTTGCTTGGTGACTGACGTATCGTTATCTTCAAGCTATTTGCAGGTCTTTTCACTTACCAGAGAGCTAATTTCTCAGAGATTACTAAAAAATGTAGGAGAATCAAAGGATTCCTCGTCATATTTTACTCCATCGAGAAATACGAGTATAATTTGAAAAATTCCGCCCCTTAGGTATTACTAAGGGAATAAAAAACGCCATTAATATTATTTTGGCTGATCAAATTGTAAAGACTGGTATACCGCATGAGTCAATTGTTTTTCGCGGTTCTGTCAGAATTCATGAAATCATACAATGTTTATGTACCAATGGTTATTGTATTATGATACTTTACACAGTAAATAATTTCCAAGTAGTTAGTTTAACTATTGAAACAATTGTTGATTTTTGTGGTATTGCTCAAGAATATACAAATTATAATGACTCGGAAACAATTAAGATGCGCAGTTTAAAGCATTAAGTCAAATGTAGAAAATATTTAGAATGCTTCAAAGGGTTATTACTGTTATGAGTAAGTAAAATAGTTGCGGCCAAATACATTTTCTATACATTTTTGATAAAATACTTACAATTAATTAAGGCCAAAAAATCAAAATCTCAACCCACCTAATATTACTTAAAAATCTGTCAAATCAAGTATTTAAGTTTAACTTTCTCGATATCTATTGACCCTTAAAGAAAACGACCAAAACATCAGATACTCTGTCAGTAAGCAAGTTTAAAGAAAGTTCTATAGACAAGCATATTTGAAATACATTTCTGCCAGTGTGATATCCTTAAACGATCCCGCAGAACACTGACTAGTTGAAACTAAAGTCACTGCATTAATAATAATAGAATATAAGTTTACGGCACAGTTCCCGTATCTAACATATGCCAGCGATACCGATGTGAACCTAGCATGTTAATTAAGAACCAGCGGTTTAATTGATTCAATCAATATTAAATAACATATCATTGAAATAATTACTTTATTATCACGTTCGGTATCAATTTCAATATGGAGTATATAAATTAATCGGGAATATTTGAAGCAGAATTTGATTTGAGTGTAGTCTACGCTAACATGACTCTGAAGTTTTTAGGAAATAAATCTTGTATTTATGTTCATTCGGTTAAATTTTTGCTACTAGATTAGAGACATTTTGTGACGTTTTACACAATAAATTATTTGTATATAGTGCTCTACTTTGTTACAAACTTGTTCTCTTTCAAGTTAACATCCATTAATTAATTGCATTTTTGTGTATAATGTACTCTTTAGTAATTTTCACTAATGATTTTTTCAACATATTGTATGTTATCTCTCCTTTAAGTCAGTTGTAATCGCTTTGATTTGAATCTGCTTATCTGTTTTGAACATTGAACGCATACATTATGAGCAACCTGCCTATTTTAATAATAAATACATAAATGTTTAATCTATGCATAAGGTTATCACGATTGCGTACTTCTAATGAGCAAACGCATTTAGTCTTTAGGTAAAGGATACGAAAGACAATAATAGTCATTAGTATACAAAGCAGGCAATTGTTTTAAACAGATACGACTAACATTTTTAGCAATAGACAGATTGTACACAGATAATAAATTTTAGGTGTGTCACTTTTTTCATGAATAAGATTTATCTAAGCTATGGTTTACGCGTAATCAGATTAAATTCACTATTATACAAGTCCACCGAATTAGTGTGGCGTATAGTTGTAATTAAAAAAAATGAAATGATATACATAGAAGGTGGCGCCCTCTGTGTACGTCTTCAGATTAAATAGTAGTCTCAGTAGTATTATACACAGTTCAAACATAGTATAACGTAAACAAACCGAGTCTAAACTCGCTAATCGGCGCACTATGTCCCCCGCTACACGTGGTTGTTTATTTATATCCCACCGCGCACTCTTGCGCATGATGTAACTGCGTACGGTCAATACGTGCACGGCGAAGTGAAGTGATCCAGGACGATTGATTAGAATTTTTTATAATTAGTATTAAGTGTGGTATAAAGTATGGTGTAGCTTGAAAATCAATTAAGATGATTCGAAAAATAAGCCCTTTTTGACACCTCTTTATTTCTGTACGTAACATGTGGTCTTGGTATTAAGTAGGAAGAGTAGATACACGAAACTATACATTACAAAACCATGTAAATTTTACGTTTCGTAGTCAATGGGTTAAGGTATACTTTAGGCAACCGGCAAGCAACCTGCCACTATTATACTTTTTTTACCTAATTTAAAAACAAAATTCATGTTTAGAGTGGCAACGTAATTTAACAGCTATGGTTTTGTTTATGTATCGTTCGTATCGTGTGGTCTCAACCCAATTCGGAAGTATAGATCTGATGTGAGTATAAGTTTTAATAATAATAAATTAATTAAGTTTTTTTTTTACATTCCTTCCAGTCTAAAGTAAGAAAAGCTCATGTATTGTGGAAGTACAGAACGCTTTCAGAAAAAAAAATAACGTAATTTCTGTTCAAGCACAAGCAGTCGTAATATCAATTTATGACACAAAACTAATTCTGCTATTAAGATGTTTTACGACTCATGATTGTCCATTTCCTCCATAAAAACACCCTATAGTTATCGTTTGTGGTTTGAGAGACATCCCTGGAAACTTACACAACTTTATCAATGCAGCCAAAAAAGCCCCATCGTCTTTAAATCCCAGAAAATTTGTATGCGGACACATTAGTTCCGTTTTTGTCCACTTGAATTGGTAAGTTGGTTTTTACATATACCTGTACCAAAAAGGGGCTGATTCTCAAGCAGGTAATTCGAGACAAGTTGTTATCTTTTTTGCCTGTTTGGGATCGGGGGTTTATTATTGAAGCATAGAAATCAGCTGTTCGACCGGTTTTTTGTCATGATTCAACATGTCTAAGGTTTTAGTCGTGGCCAGTGTAATATTTTGTGGAGTCAGCGTCAGTAAACTGATGTTTATATGTATGTGTATAAGCTTAGGATTATTCTTTCAAAACGCCGAGTGAATACCTAACAATATTAAAAAATATACATACCTACAATCATGTCTGAGTTTCCGAACGGGAAAGGCAGAACACACTAAACGTTACACAAACAAAACGGAATATTTCATCTTTCGTAGCCACTTTAACAATAAATTTAAGATTACAAATCAGATGAAAGAGATTTAGAGTGATACCTAGGTTGCTAGCCTTTCGTTTTAAGCATACCGAAACCTAATTCCTTAGTTGAGTCGCCTTTTACGATAGCAGAGTTTTTTTCAATAACGGTAGAAAAAGTGAAACACGTCATTTCAGACAGTTTTAATGCTTTTTAAAATTCCCTAAACGCTTCGCTTATATCCTTTCCAAGTTAGTCTCAATAAATCCCCATTTTGGCACGAACCTCTAACACGTCGCGCCGTATCGACATCCTCTTTCGTCCCTCTCGCACCCCGCGACAAATGCATTTCCTGCACTTCTGTCTCCCTCTATTTCGGTCAATTCTTTACCGAGATAACGTGGGATCGGAATGAAATAGAGTTATGTCTTAGATTTCTAGGATTTAGTGAAGTCTAGCGTGGTTAGATTCTTATCGGAGCAGATTTATTATAATTTGGTTTTTAATTAACGAAGCTGAGACTCTACGTCCGAGATAGTAGATAAGAAAATAAATTGCCCAATATATATGTCAGTTAAAAATATATAACTGTCTGACCACAACAGAACTAAATTTATACTTTTTCGTGTGAAATATGACTTTATATTCTCTTGTCTACGTAGACACATACAGAGAAATAGATACACCATCTAACCAATCATCCTGGTCGCAGCACCAACAGTAACAACACTAAATCACAATTCATAATCTATTTATAACAGGAAATATTTTCACAGTAAACAAAGTTGCGCAAAATAGATGCGGCAATGCACTCAAAAGCTAATATACTTCTTCGAATATTGTTCGCAATAACAGTATTAAATGAGATTTTTATGATCCTGTTTTGATATTTTTCATGTTTAAAGATCAACGCACAATAGGTGGTCATGCACCTTAAAATATTCAAGACACATTCACCTCCAGCAGTAACATTTCATTTCGCACACCTACACATTTATGAGAAGAAAAACAAATTGAAATTTTCCTGTACAAAACCTTTTAAACGTTCATTTTCAGTTTTAAACGTATTCAAGCATTTTGTACATGTGTGTTGTATATACTCAACAGCAAAATTATCCGTTCACTCTATCTTTATTGTTTGCCTAAAAATGAATGCCTCAACTAAATCTCACTTTCCACATTATTGAAAAAAAAAATGTTTTAGATGTTATATTTATGTATTTGTGTGGTGTCTGGTTTCAATTACAGCTCTTCATTTATTCGGTAGATGCCATCAGAGGCGACAAGAGAACAATTTTATTTAGGTATGCTCTTTAATCTGTTATTAAAACTAAACTTTTCTGTGTTACGCTATTGTGCTCTGCCTACTCCAGTTGGGATTATGCATGTATCTATCTGACCTACTAAAATGGTACTAAATGTCACCGAAATGAAGTAAACTCATGAGTTAGTAGAAACGTCAATAAAATTTGTAAACAACTGACTAACACATACCATGTCAAACATAACGCGTAAAACTAGATTATGTATTAAATGTTTTCCAGGAACAGAAAATTGTTCTGTCATAGCAAATAGATAGCGATATCTCATACAACGGGCTCGATTGTTGTTTATTTAAAATTTTATGAAAATTCAAATCGATGTCAAGTGTCTGAAGAGCTATCTTTGTTTGCACAATTCAATCAAATAATGATTGGTATCGGCGTGCAAATACTCGAATGTATACGTCTTTATATCAAAAGACTGCTGAAGAGCAATGTAAATAAAATAAAGATATTTATAGAATTATCCTAGCGGTGATTATAAAGTATCCTTGGTTTATGTCAATATTATTTTACTTCTTGATAACACACGATGATATAAGGTTACAATAAATTTCAAAGTTGCCATATTAAAAAAAATCTCCAGCACGGCCATACTGACAGTGACTAGTTTAGATATTTATAGATGAGATATATAATAGCTTAAACAAGTCTAGATTTAAATACATCGTGTCTTTCTGTTGGCGTATACACTACCATTCAAATGTAATGTCAGTAATCAAATGTTAATCAGTTCGAAAGCGTGCCATTATTCATTTCGTTGAAAAGCGGGGAATTATTATAATTAATACAAAGTACGCTTGAAGCGTAGTTTCTCAAGACCTAAGTGGAAAGCACTAAGTAGTAATTTTGTGCGTCTATCCAATACCAGTAATTCCATACATGTGTATGAATAACCACGCACAGAGTAGATAATGACAAGATTGTGCACTCGTTAGAGCGCTGAGCTGCATTGTTGCAAAACGAACTTTGAAACCGGCTTGAAATTATTGTCTAGAAAAATACCTTCTACCGTTTTAACGTGCAATTTCGATTATTCTTGACTTTTAACGTAACTAAGTTAAAAAAAACTTACAATAGTTTTATATCGCATTTCAAGCTTGTCAAAACAATTAAAAATAAACATTCAAAATCTAACACTAAACTACCTGAATAATAAAGTTTGAACTCGAATAATATGAAAATATATATGAATCCTACATCCCACCACAATTGAGACCAGCTCTTTGCACAAAAGGTTGCACAACAACTCCGCCGACTATTCAGCTAAATAACGGTACACTATGATACATCTTTTCATATCTAATCTTTGAGTTTTGCGCAGTACCCGACACGTGTGCCTTTCCACGTTCTATTTCTGAGTTCAATCTGCATTGCCAAGATTAACCAGAGCTTTGACGTTCGTTATACTTTCACCGTTCACGCCGGTTTAGTAGTAAATGGAAGCGGGATAGGGTAGCAGTTGCCGAATTTAGCTTCGATAAAGTTACGAGTTTGATATACGAGTATTTGTATTTAAGTTTATGAAAAGGGGTTAAAAAAGTATTATGGAAAAATATTTAGTTTTGAGTTGTTTTTTATTTTGAATGAAATGATAACTGCGTAAAATATGTATTAGTTTGCCTTTTTAACCGACTTCAAAAAGGAGGAGGTTCTCAATTCGACCTAATTTTTTTTTTTTTTTTTTTTTTTTTTTTTTTTTTTTTATTTTTTTTTTGTGTGTATGTTACTCGATAACTCGAAAACCCGTGGACCGATTTTCAAAATTTTTTTTTTAATCGAAAGGGTATAACTCGAAATTGGTCCCATTTGCACGACACCAGGATCTGATGGTGGAATCTTGGAGAAATCGAGGGAACTCTTCAAATTTTATATGGAGATGTACGGCGTTTTCGGTAATTTGTTGATGAAGTCAAGATTTTACATTCAGTAAACAGAATACTTTCAAAATATTGCTAACTAGTTGTGCCCGCGACTCCGTCCGCGTGGAATAGTGACAAATTTCCCCCGTTTTTCCTACATTTTCCACTGTTTCTTCGGTCCTTTTGGTCGCAGCGTGATGTTATATAGCTTAAAGCCTTCCTTGATAAATGGTCTATCCAACACAAAAAATATTTTTCAATTCGCACCAGTAGTTTCTGAGATTAGCGCGTTCAAACAAACAAACAAACTCTTCAGCTTTATTATATTAGTATAGAATTGAAGTCGGTTTTTTTTTGTTTAAAATTATACTTGGCACTATACACCGTACAATACCACTTCTTACCGAAAGGCTATATTTTTGTATTTTTTTCACGGATGTTTTTTTATTATAAAAAAAAGATAAATAAAAGAGCACACTAGAGATCCGTTTATTTTTCTTAAGCAGTTTCGTATTTTCAGTTAAGTTACAAAATACATATTAGCATCGAACCTTCACGACACGAATTAATTTAAAGTGCAAAACAACATCACGAAGATAAGTCCAAAGCTAACAACGAACTCGAAAACCCTGTTTGTATAGAAAACAGTGAAGTCTTAAGCCTTAAACAGACTGTAAACAATGCTAATGGTAAGCATATACAGGCCATTAGTTGCAAAAACAAGGCGAGATTAACGAATTCGCAAACAAGCCAATCAATTCGAAACGGACATACGAGATCACGATACCGCAGGCAATGACATCACTGCAGATTAACCTGTAATTTTAGATAACAACGCGAACAGTATGGGAACAAAAAAGCTAAAACGTTACAGTAATTTTCCTCGTAGCCATAATGCCTGGCTGACGCACTATGGTTGTCCTAACGGAGCTAAACGCAGGCCTGCGGGCCTGGGAACGCGTACCCACCGCTGCTAGACCCGTTAACGTTAACACTCGCATCTAATAAGTCTAATCGCCAGACCCTTGCCCGCCTGGAAGATCTATGAGCTGGTTGTACTTTGTACTATCGACGCGAGCCATTCGATTCTCGTTTACCGAGGTTTATGGTACATACCATTATAATAATCACTACAAATGGATACGTACATGAAACTCTCCGCGACTCGATTGTCACGACCGAAGCCTACATAGAAACGTAATTATAAATACATTACCGTAAGTGCTTTACTGCTCGCGCCGAGAACTGGAACACAATTCTTTTGGAACTGACTTAATGCGGCTTATGTCTGCGAGCACGCTTACGGAAATCTCCCCGGAGCCCCCGTTTTAATCTTTAAACGGATTTCACACGGAAACATAAGCGAAACAGCAGGAATACCAATTTATGGAATGGACTACTCCCTCTAAATCACTTCACACTTAGGAAGGACAGTAAATATACAAATCCCTGGGAGATAAAAAGAAAACCGTATACATTTCAAAATTCAATATCACCTTATCTCGCGAGAGATACAGAAGGCAACGGAAAGAAAATTTCTAAGAGGGAAGCCGAGCGCCGGCGGACAAAAGGATAAAGGGGCCGTAATAAAGAAATCATAGACGTCTTGTAAGTAAATTGTTTGATATGTTGGCTCGACAGACGGACGGACACAATGGGGATCGATGCCACGCAGAGCAATCGTTCCCGGCCTGGTGCGAAGCAATTACACTAATGATAGTCGCACAGAAAGGGCAGACGATAGCATTACGGCAGATGATTCATCATTTACCCGCCGCCGACTGTACCGGCGCATGTCACAAAAGCAATTTAATTCAGCCCAAGATCAAAAAGGTAAACGAACCGAACGTCCAAATTAACTAGGACTCGCAATCGAATTATTCCTGCAGACGAGTTTCTCATTAAACTTGGAATTAGTTACTCGACACTTAGGGCACTAAACAGATGGCCATGGCTGTCTTTGTATTCCGGTTAATTCGAACTTTTGGATGTAAGATCAAAGGTATTAAGTTGCGCGCGGCCGGGTGAGAGGCCTACTTTCATTTCCTCGTCGAAGGCGATATCAGAACTTTTCTTATCCCGAACTGGTGTAGGGGAAATGAGAGACATTACCGAGTCAATAGGCCCGGGTGGGAACCGAACGGAACACTCAATAAGACCCTCGACTCGATCTCGTTCCGCGCAACCGGTGTGAGCGGAATTATAAAAACTATTGCGTCATTATCAATAATAGGTTGTTAGTGAAGTCATCGGCTTATCGCGCGTGTCGGAAAGCGCTAGCTGGAATAGGGAAATACGGTTGCAATAGGAAATTTGCCGGAGTTGATATTCAAAGCGAATCTGTCGAAACGTCGAGTCGCAGGCAACTTCGGCAATTCTTTACGTCGAGGAACTTCGTTGTAGTGCTCCCGTGGGGTGCCACTCGCCTTGTTCTCTTGAATTTCTATCTGAATATTTTGACGCGAACCGATGCATTGGGTGGCGGCTGCAGGCCGGTGTCGCATCTGCGCGCAATCAATAAGTCCGCCCCGAACGGACGCAGATGCGAGCACAAACATAAACCCGCACGACACTTTGTTGTCCCAAATTGAACTTTTTATTTACACCCAATGAAGTGTGTTTTCCGATTTAATTTATGGCGCTCGTACTTTGAAACTGCGGTCCGTTATTCTGTTCAAGTGTCCGGTCTCCACGTGCGTTTCCCTTTCAACCGGCGATTGGTTTTCACCGACGATTGCGGGCTAATACTAGACAGCGAGTCCGCAAATTGTTGGCGTATGCCACTTCACTTATCAAATGTCTGGCTGACATAAAATCTGCTATCAAGCGCTCGATATCAAGTGAACCGCGGGCCAAAGAATTCCCGCTTTATCGCTTGCAACCGCATTTCGATATCAATTCTGCTGTAATCGTCGTTTCCATATTGAAATTTCTGCGAAATGCTGATAGCCCCTTCTGACACATTTCTACTCCCACTAGTACGTCTACGTAACATCATCGACGTAAAGAGCCTCCTAAACGTATCATGCCTTCGAAAGCCGTTCAGCATTACCATATCACAATATCTCAACGATAGCTAACGCTATTACATTCCTTCGGGACTACTGCATCGAAAGAACCGACAATGTTTGTGCAGCTCGCTCCGTCCCGGCGGAGTCGGAGCCACCACAAATATTGGCACTGCATTAGCTGACGGTAACGAGTCACTCGCAACTGCTATTGAGACTCGAGCTCTTTTATCTTTTTGTTTTACACCTACAGCGATTAAACTGGGCTAATCTTTGATACAACTTTCGGGTGAGACTTTTTAATTAACTTCTCTATAAGATGTTACAAATTGTTTTTTTATCTCAGTTTTAAACATCAGTGTATTTTGTAAAACGATCTCACGATCTCCATAGTTTTTGTCTTTCCGTGCCGTAAGTACGGTAAGTTTGTAAATTAGGTCTGTATCGTCATTAGACCCAAGTTTGAGATAAGTCGGATCATTAGTGACCCTAGTAATAAATTTGTAGTTCTCACGCCTCCTCCGTTGTCTCATAAGCAAATTATGGCCAAGATAGAGGATATCTACACCGTCTTTAGCCTTTTTAACTAAGTGGGAAAACAATTTAAGTTTCTCTTTAATTACATCTCAGACTCATTAATCGCTCTAACCAGTGGCGTAGCTAGGTATCCAAGGGCCCTGGGGCAAATAAAAAAATGGGGCCCCACACCTATGTAAACTGATCAT
>BHDV01004034.1:0-31274 GCA_005406045.1 Adoxophyes honmai | reverse complement strand
TGAGCTCGAGGGCCCCGGGGCACTGCCCCGCCTAGCCCCTTGGTAGCTACGCCCCTGGCTCTAACCCTTTTTACAAACTTGCGCCCCTTTCATTCCTCTTTTTCGTCTCCGAATTTTTGTCAAATTCAAAAGAATGCCCGTCAATTTCGCAAGTTCTATTTGATCGTAATTACTTTACTTTGCCAATAAAAAAAAGTCCTCATACCGCCTGCAAATATCTCGATTGCTTGTTACACATTTTCCCCTCTGCAAAAAGATCGTGGAGTTTTTCAATTCTCCCCGCACTTGATTTATATTTATTACCCCGTAGCTAAGCGTCTGGGCTCGCCTAGGTCTAGAAAAAATATATTATACTGTTTATTTACATTTAAATACTGTCGCGAATAAATTCTCCTGAGGTGGTCTCTTTGCTCGTTATTTAGTAGACTTTAGGATGTTGTTAGAGCTGTAATTTGTTAGTTGGTGCAATTCCGTTTAGCTCTCATTCGAGACGGTATGTTTGAACGTTTTAAATTACCAAATGGTACATTAAAACAAACTTCTACTCCAATGACATGCACAGTTATAGTTTCCGATCAATCTGATGTATGTAAAACAGTTTCAATCAAGATGTTCAAGGCTTGTTTCTGTAGGTTTAAAAGCCGAATACAAAAACTAGTATTTCATTTTATACCGTCTGAAACTTTGAATGAGCTGGCGTTTTCTCTCGCCGTTTCGAACACTCATCTCCATATCTGCTCGACTTGGTCTTCGTAAGTTTGTCTTCGCCCTCCACTTCTGTCCTTTGATACGACATTTTATCAACTCAACTTGAATATGAGTTGGCTTGAAGCTAGTCATCTGTTTTGTTACTAGATTTTTACTCTTTTTCTTGGACAGCTGTTGTCACTGTGAAATGTTGCGGTTTTATATTGCTATTTTAAATAACTGGTGGTCTTTTTTAGATAACATTGTCGCAATTCATTTTACGATTTATCTTTGTAGTTTTTCGTTTCTAAGTGCTTATTAGCACCAAGTTTTAGTTATCTATTTTTCAACGTCAAAATATAGTAGCAATAACAAATTAATTAAGCATTTCAATTGAAACACCTTTTAGAAATAACATAACAGCTCCTAGCGCCTTTAATTACACGTTGGAACGTCCAATTTCGTCTTAATTGACGTTTCTGACTCAATTTTACGACGGAAACCGGCGCAATTATATATTTAGCATTATTAAATATTCCCCTTTATTGAACGTGATATTGTTTCGTGACAATGTTTTTGATTAAGACTTTTTTGGGGGACTTTTAGGGGAAATTCGAATCTCTGCTGGTTATCTCATTAAATTTGTATAGTCACCTTTGAACATGAATGCAATAAGGACGTGGGAGATTAGGTATTTAACATTTTGCAATTTTCGATTTTGTGAATCTTCAACATCAATGCTAACAAAAAGTGGCCTAAGACACACCGAAGACTTGGGTGGCCGAACGATAGAACAGTTAAAGAAATATAATTTATTGAAAATCAAAACGCATTGCAATATGCGAGACCCGTATAAACTGTGTAAAGTGCAAATTCCCATGGATTAAATCAAAATCAGCAAATAACCAAACACTGTCGTTTATGGTAAACTTTCCAAAAATCTGACCCTGGCTGTTCTACTTTGCCCAGGTGAGGCAAAAGCCATAACCCCCCTTTTAACTCGTGTCGTAACTTTAAATCACGACAGATGTACTTTTTAATATAGTTAATGTTTTTTGAACTAGTAATAACCGGCTGTCGAAGCCGCGCCATATTTGGAAGCGCCTGGGGCGAGTCTGACGGAGCCGGGTTGTTGCAGAGTCGACCGATGATTAATAAATAAGTAATAATAAAAAACTGTTTTTAAATTACTTTTTATATATATTCTTGCATTGTTATCTGAATTACATGTGTACCAAATATGAAGACTATTGGAGCAATTGGTGAAGAGTTACCTTTGACGACAATCAAAGCAGGACCACTAAAATTCTACCATTATAATATCGTAATGTTATGCGACCTACACAATAAAATTATACTTAATAATTTAAATTATAATGACTATTTCTGCCAGGAGATCATCATCGTTGCATAGTTAAAGAATCACTACGAGATGCTAGTTCATAAAACTGTCGTGAGAAATTTGCTCATCGAGAAATACAGCGAGATTAGCTCTGCAACTTTCGGGCCGAATCGGTGACAGGGGTTAGACAGTAACAACTAGATAAAAAGACTAGTGTAGCCATATAATTTCACTACGTCTAAGAGACAGTATAATGATGTAATTATAAGAAAAAACGACATTTATTCATCTTTTACAATCCTATCCGATTTAATTCCACGTGTTTCAAACATTACAGTCGAATGTAGAATGACCGGTCCGAGCGAGGCGAGCGACTCAATGTACAGTAAGTTCAAGGCCGCACAATTGTGTTTATTATTATTTTACTGGCTTACCCCGCTTCCTTGTTACAAGTCTGAAATCTAGAATTTTACAACACTACCAGGATATATACTAAATCTAAATCCGATTCAGTTTATTTCCTAAACTGAACTGCGTCGTTATTCCGTACCGCGTCGATAAGACAAACGACTCAATTTAGATTTAGATACCTAAACTTGTAAGTTTTTTAACCCCCAATTCAGTTTAGGCATCTAAGTGGAGTCGTTTGTCATAATGACACTAACGTCATGGTACGAAATAACGACACAGTTCAGTTTAGGCATATAAACTGAATCGCTTAGAAGTTACAGTAAATACTATGATTTCAAACATTAAAGATTTAGTCTAGTCTAGATAGTTTTTAGGTTTTAAGTTTTTTGGTACTTAATTTGAAGTCACTTAAATGTATATAAATTGCTCAATAAATTAGTGATGTTATTAACAATCAATGTACTTACGTACTGTGGAACTATTTCGTATCGAAACATTCTTAGCAAACAGTAAGCGTGTCGGCGGCACGTTCACTGCGAAAAGGTCCCAAAAATTACAAAGTAACCAGCCTAAAACTTTTGCGAGCACTCTTGGGATATTGGGATGTAATTATTAGCTTAGTTTTACTTTGATGCCTAATTAGATTTAACCACCTAAGGCATACACCTACAATTACCCCATTAATTATGAATCCTAATCAATGAATACATATAACTTCGAATTGGTTTATGTACAACGTTCACACGTGTCATCTATATACTACAATATAATGTATATAAACATCGTTATCGTGCACTAATTAGAACATTGTTATCCAATACGCATTAGTATATATGTATAGTAAAGTACATGCGATAAAGGTACACGATATTGTTGTTTACTATGAAAAACTATTTGTTTTTGATACACGTGTAATTGATTCATCTATTTTAAAAGTAGAATATTCTAGAGACCGCAACACAGTCCTAATAGTTACATGTATTCATATTTACTTAATATTTATATATTTTTATTCAATTTAAATACACTTAGGATTCCAGAAAATAATAAAAAAATTGTCCGTTACAAGTATAAAGTTAAACGAAACGGGGTAGAGATTCGTATTACGCTTGACTGCATATTTTTAACTGACAAAATTGTTAATAGTTGAACGCAGTGATTAAGAAACCAGTTTCGTTAATAACCAGCGCCGGCGCCAAGAATGGCGTCAATAAAATCGGAAATCATTTGAAGCTTGTTTTAGTATGGTGCATAGAACTTATTGTTACTGGTACTAGATGGCGCTATAATTAACTAAAATAAAGTGCTGCAGCACTTACGGTTGCGACTGACATTTGATAAATGATCCCAGTGATGAAATTGGAGAAAATAACGGGAAATCTTGAAGGGTTATTTAAAAGTTCGATATTTGAGATTCTGAAGTGAAACGACACAAAATTTAGGTGTCAAAATAATTTTCAAAAATAGAAGTCTTCGTTTTTAAATACTATGTATACTATTTATGGGTTGAGTGATTACTAATCTACTAATTGCCTAGTTTTGACACTATAATAATACTCGGGATCGATATAATTATTGTTTAATTACATATTAAATTTATTTGAGAAAGTAGTTCGAGCCATAAAACCGAGTACACTATTAAAAGGGAAACAGATATGACAACCTGGAAAGTACATTGAATATAATGAGATAGTAAAAATTTCAATTAATGCTTATTGCGCAGCTGAGTTTTGAATACTACATCCGAACTAATATAGTTGCCGATAGATGTCGTTGTGACAGTATTGGTGAAAAAACCTCGTGATTTATACAGTTGGGTATGGGTATAATAAGAGCTTTAAAACTTTTACTTTTAGGTAGTAATAATTATGTTATTAATTGTTAGGACCGCGTAGCGCCATCTATCGCGCAAAATCTCAACTATCTCGCGGTTTATGGCGACTCGATTATCAAAAACTCAAACATTTGAGTAGTTTTCGATTTATATACTTCACATCGCCGACAAATTGGAGCCTGACCAGAGTAACGCCACAAAACGCCATATGTATAAATAGGACCCCAATAGTTCGCGATATTGTTATTTACTTTGCAACGTTTCTCGATGTCCCTCTCCCTTCGTGAATGGAGTGCCCTTGACGACTGTCACGCTTGTCGTGTTTGCACAAAATGCTAGGGTAGCGTACTATTTTTAACTATAAGTGTTTTACTGGTTTTTGGGTGGATGTTGTGGCTTCTGGGATACTAGTTGGTACCGGGTACAGGCGGAACAACTTTTAAATGCAGCTTAACTGCTATATATACTATACGTACGTATATATATTCACGAATGTATTCTCAAATGGTGTAGGCAAAGTATACGAAGCGATACTTAGTCAAACTCATTACTATGACACGTTTTGCACCCAATTCTATCACATTTTTAGGATTTAAGTCAATAGGTAAGTCAAGATGCTAATCCGTCGCCTAAAGTAACCTAACCTAAACCTATTCATCCTAAGTCACCTCTTACGACATCCACGGAAGAAATAGAGAGGTTCCATTTTAAACTCGACACCACAGAGTGTACTAATTAGTCGTTACGTTAGTAATTACTCCTTTTAAACCGATAAGATTGCCTATTGTATGCTGTGTAATCTTCTGTTGCTTTTTCTGTTTCATTTATTATAGTTATCAATAAAGTGTCTTTATATTGTTTTGTTATAAACAATTGGTGAAACTCACGCACACACTAGTGTACCGTAAAATGAGGCAAATGGGATAAACTATCCGATTTTCATTATGAGTTACTTTACCTTCATTTGTACTAAGAATATATTATTAAGGTAGCAATAGGGCGTTTGTGCACTACCATGAATTTTACGGTCCGGCTTTTTCATTGAGTTCTCGTCTCGCTTGCTCTTCCATTAAATTGTATTGGCGTGAGCGGGACGGCGCGACAGACCTTGAAAAACCGGACGGCCGGACCGGAAAATTCATGGCAGTGCACAAGCGCCCTTAGTCTCAGCCCTTGTAATTCCTACACGCCATTTTACGCCCCACAAAAATGTTACATACAAAAACTCGTAGTATATTAAGTACCTCCACTTCACATACTTCTTATAATTGTTACCAAAGCCAAAACCTCAGTTTTCGAAGTCGGTCGATCCAAAAATAAACACGTTGGATAATTCACCATTAACAAGCAAGATGTTTGAACGCCTAAGCTATTTTTCTTGGCCCGAAAAAAGAATATTGCGAAACCTAATCTGATTGTGGAAGCGGTTAAGCGTGAAGTATATTTAAGAGGGGTTCAGTATACTACAGCATTCACTGGTTCTCCAACTCGGCCATCCTGTCAAATGAAAATTAGTATGTATGTTATGTAGTATTAGTGGTTCATCGTCTCCGAGCTTAGCACATGCTTAAATAGATATCAAGATAATAACATTGAAATTATATGATTTTCGTGTGGCGACACTGTTTTGAAAAAACACCTATCCATTTCAGAATCGCTTCGTAAGAAGTAAGAAGAACTTCTTCGTAAGAAGTTTAGGTATGTTTTAAGCGACACGTTAGAGACCTGCACTAATTTAAATAGGCATAAACCTAAAATGATGCTCGAGTGGTTGCCAAACGTGACTCTCGTGGTATTATCTATGTACCGTTCCGTGTGCTTTACCTACCTCATTTTGCGAATATAGAAGTAAATAAATGTGAATGAATGCACATCAATACACCTCCACACGTCAAACTCCTTTGCAAATAAACCAAGATCAGTTTTCATGTAGCCCTTTAGTGCCGTCGTTCGCATTTTGTAAAGGGTTCTTTTGCATCTCCCTACGGAACCCAACAAACGTGATGTTTTCCCAATTACCCAACGCCACAGGTGAATCTTTATTTCCACGGGCCCTTGTTTATTTTCCAGAGTTCAATCAATTAGGGCGCAGCATTTTTATTTCGTTTGAATAAATAAATAGCCCGGTTTCGGCTAACGAGTATTTTCTAGATGAAAGGGTTTATTTTTATTGACTAGCCTTTGGTAGGAAACTACTTAACCATTCATCTGATTTGAGAGGTTTTATTCTATACATATAGACCATGATGTTCTTGTATCTCCTCGGAGCATATAGTTTTGCATTTTTGAACTGTGAATTTTACGTCTTAGTAACAACATGTCTGTATTTTCAAGTGGGGTAGGCAGAAAGATGAAAAAGTTATTAGTTGGTTTCAGATTATAATAAAGTCACTATCTACTGCTAGATTCAATTACGTTTCAACAAACAGTAACTACTGGATACTGACTCGAAATGAACTGCAACTAAATACGAAAAAGGAAAACAGTTTTGTACTTTTTACCTCGGCCGGTTTTCCAAAACTTAGGGCATTTAAGTCTAAACTTAGGTCGTTTGAACCCCTCCGAGACTAGGGTTAAATTTAGAGCCAAGTGAACACTTTGGGCTGGATGGAATCCAGAACCGCGAGGAAGGCAGGCCGGCAGCCAAGTAACATGCACGTCAGAAATTATAATAATTCTTGACGATGCTTTCGGTTAGTAAATTCCAGTCAAGAATTTTGTAGACTCGGGTACACGGGCTGGTGAGACGCGGCGTTTATTTCTGTGACTCATTAAGTAATGAGTAAAACTCTGGCAGCGTCCTTTTTGATAGTGAGACCTCGCGGAGACTAGACATAACATACAAATATTGAACACTAAGCTTTCCTTACATTCATTTGTCTAGAAAAAAATAAGATATCTTTTGTACTTGTAAGACAATCAGAATAAGGGCATGACATTTCGTTAACTATACTACTTTTATGAAGTTTTATGCGTGACAGAGATCCTTTCAGTGATTTTATTTGTGTTTTCTTATGTATTTTTTACAGCTAAGAGTTTTCTGCTTACAATATTTGACGCAATAGGTACTTAATTTAGGTTGTATAAGTAAATGTTTCCCGCGTCTCGACCGCCCGTGTGTCTGAAATTTTGGATAAAACTTTGCAGAAGGGAAATACGAGGCGAGTGATTAATTTCCCTCGCATTTAAAGGATTTACAAATTCAGAAGTCACGCCACGGCTAATGTAAATCATGGCGATGCCAGTGCTGCCCTTTTCTTTTTTTGATACTGTAGATAGATTTACGAATCCAAAAAAATTGGGTAAAAACCATTGAATAGGACCGAAGCACCCATTTTGGGATTTTTGGGCTTCTTTTGGCTTGTGCTGTGAGATACCCTTCTGTTAATTATGTCAAGAAAGGATTGAAACGAGAGGATCTACATAATCTTTGAGTTGTTTCTTTTCAAGTAGAAATTCCTAAGATCCAAAGTTAGAGTAAGATTTAAAATTACTTAAGTATCTAATCTCAAACTACGACTAACTAACATTCAGAATAAGTACTAACTAAAAGACTAGAAGTACTTAATCAAGACAATAAAGGTAACTCTAATACAGCTAAATAAACAACAACCAAGTACTGACTTTAGATTTTAACTTCAAGTTAATCTGGATATTCTTGAACGAGTGAATATCAAAAGTTTGTACAAGCAAACTTATACAAGAGAACTTGGCAAACTAGCTGCGGTATAAAATTTCGATAAATATAAACTTTACAGTGAATTTCGATGTACTGAAGTTAAAAGGGTAGATGAAATACGTTATGAACAGTCCTATACCAAAAATATTAGTTCTTTAGCCTTTTACAGAATACACTATAGGAAATTATTATATATGCATGGTGTAACAAAAGTTCCAAGTGATTATTTACAGTATTTAGTTCAAGATAGGTACAAAAAATTACTTATTAAACGCGTACAAAAGAAAAAGTCAAGGACTCCGGCCATGTGAGCTTGGCTATTATTAAAGCCGATTCTCATGTCAAAACGAAATCCAATAACAAAGCCAGAGCTTCAAAAAGAAAGAGCACGGACCGGTTTCACCGAGCGATATAACCAAAGGTCATTGCCGATAATGTACCATCATATCGTCTTAGAACTGGTTATGGAGCCATTCGAGTACACATTGGTACTAACGTAACGTGCTGATTTGATCGCTGCAGTAAAAGAAACACGGGATTTCAGTAACACTACTGCGAATTCGATAAAGCAATTCATATCTATGGATGGAACTGAATATCGGTAATTAAAAGATGATAATACATATGCCGTTTTTCCAAGAACAAGCGTTTAAGAGGAATCGGATGACGATGAATTAATTTCTGATGTAGTAGCAAATGAAATGTAAATTTAAACTCATTTTATTGCTGTTTTTATCAAACTCCACAACTTACATGACATTGGGAAAGAACATGCTAATTACGACGCCAATTAAAAACAAAACGACTTTATTTGCGTGCAATATGTCGTGACAGAAAAAGAAGAAACGATTCTGCTTAATTAACAGTTTCGAGATTTAACGCTAGATTCGATTGAAGACCTCAATTTATACTTCAGTACGAATATAAAGGCAAATGTGCGTGCATTATTAATTAAATTACCTTGAAAGGCTTCATAAATGCCGGTTTACAGCGGCAATAGAACGATTATAAAAGTCCCACTTAACTGATCGCTATAGACGCAGCCCTTTGTTCTGAGCCCTATTTAAATTATTAATAGTCCGTACTTCAGCAGACATGTAAATAAAAGAGAAATTTCGAAAGCGTCGAGGATACCGTGTCATCTCGCATTTTAAAAACCAGTCATGAAATTTATCATTTTAAAATTACCGGCGACCTCTTTGGGGTCACCGGAATCTCGCAATGTTTATGATATCATTCTTAAAAAACAGTTAAAGTACGAAAGATCCGTGATGAACAGTCTCCGACCCTCACAGATCGAGTTACAGGGTGACAAACGAGTAACAAGAAAGCTCTATTAGCTAACGATGTGATTTGTTGGACTGTTACAAGTAAAATCAATCAGGCACTTAGCAACGTCGAACAGAAAGCTATTTATAACACCGAAAAGCAATAATACAAATAACATCCTTGCGATTTAACGGACAAAAGCATTGTTCGGGGCACGATAACGCGTTGACTCCACGACCCGCCCATTACTTTCCAATCAAACTTCTACAATAAAGTTGCTTCGTCTAAAAACACCTAATCAAGCTAGCGAGGCTTAAGGGCGCCGTGGAAGTCGGCCAACTTTTCGGGGATCCAATCAGCATACATAAATCGCTAATGGTGTAAGACTTCCAGGAGTAAATGTCTAAAATGAAGTTGTTCGGAATACATGAATAAACACCCTAAATGGTACCTCCGCAGGCTCGCGCCGCGCTCATTTTGTGTAATGAATTTTGATTACGCCGTCCTTCACTAACGAGACTTTACTGAAATTGTTAATGGAAGTAATTTTGATTAGTCTCCGTCTTAAATAAAGCTCGATGGCGACGCAGTCAAAGGTGACGGGGCCCCACAACCTGTGCTTGGTATTTCAATTCGTTAGTTCCACGAACCGGCGAGAAGCGAACTAGGGTTCAATCGAACCAAGTAATTACATTCAGCGTTGAATAGTTAGAATATCCAATTTTGTAAAACCGTTCCTGTTTACCGTAGACTAAATGAAACCTTATGCGGAAAACAGCAGTGAAGGATATATTG
Organism: Adoxophyes honmai; assembly: GCA_005406045.1. NCBI lineage: Eukaryota > Metazoa > Arthropoda > Insecta > Lepidoptera > Tortricidae > Adoxophyes > Adoxophyes honmai. The sequence continues at coordinate 21,257 of BHDV01004034.1, read as the reverse complement.
GTTTATTTTTGTTGTTTCCGATGGAAGTTGTGCTTGCGATTTTCAGTTCGCGTCAAACGTGGCTCGGGCGAATTTATTGCTATTTGCAGTGTAGACTTTCTGTTTTCACATGTCACGCGAGTTCGGCAAGTTTGCGTCGCGAGGCCGCGAACCAACTTGGATTTGGTTAGTTTTTCGAAAACAACTAGCTCTTCCAACACAAAAGCTCCTCCCTGTACTTGTTGAGTTGATAGACGCGTCTGTGTTACAGTACGGCCATTTTCTTGGGCAACATTCGCCGTTCTCCTGTACATAATGGGGCCATTAAAACACCACCCACAAGTGTAGAGCAAATTGCATTTGCCGTCATAGCTCTGTATTTTACAATCAAATGTTGATTTGAAGTGAGCTGCCAACAGTGCATTAGGGTACATAAATTAGCTTACTTAAGCGATAAACTTATGCGCGGAAAGGTTTTAACACGAATTGTTTTCGAATGGTAACCAACGCTCTTAAAAGATAATTTATTACCGCGCCCCACAACATTTCAGCTCACCCGGAGTATTAGCTTCAAATCGCTCCGACGTTCGGAACTTGGAGTAAGAATGTAATTGGAATTGTTAAAATACTGAAACAGGGTTTCGTGTGCAGCAGTTGTAAGTAAACCGGCATTATGGTAGACAAACACGACGAAGTTAGCGTCGGGCTTAACAAAGTGCCTTTTCTTTCTAGGAAGTGCTTTAAGTAAATTAAAAGCTGGCGAGGAGTTTTTCAGTCTCGATTGTGTAATCTAACAATCGCTTTGGAGAACGGGCAGTCACAATAGTGCAGAGCCTGTCGGAGGCGTGAACGTGAATCAACCTTGGAACGAACAGTTGCCTGCTGCGGCCGGCAACAGCGCTACACGACTCCCGCAAAAAACACAGCAAAAACCGAGCCGAAACAAGTCCGCAGTGTGCTCGGTTCAAATTATAATGACCCAAAACTCCGCCCTTAGTTAATATTGTTATTTTTTTGCGCGATTATTTTTCCTTTATTGTTAGCCACATCGTATCTTTATCAATCGCTTGTCAGATTGCGAAACCGATTTTTTCTCGCACATCGTACGGCGATGATTGAACGGCGCTAATTTCTTAACCTATTGTAGTATCTATTACATCGTTCTTAATAGTCTTAATCGCTTCCGCATTATAATTATCCGAGAACGGAGCGGCGTGACTAGCCTCAGTTTGCTGGTAACCTGGCATCATTAATTTAGTATTCCTTGATACATTTCCTCAAAGAACGATCTACTTGATAAACTAAAATTTTAAATCGTGTTTACTTAAAACAACTTGTTCCAAGCTACCTAATTAAATATTCTCCGATCTGATAGCACGGCGTCATGTAGCAGTTGTTAATTAAGTCCAAATTTAGTTCTGCTAGACTAAAAGTAATAACAGATGAGGATCGTGTCATGACTAAACATTTTACTGGATATACCGATGTTGCGATTTAAATAAGTGGCGCGAACGACCTAAGATTATCATTTCCTAGTACCGACTGCCCTCGTCACACACGCACAGCGCAGCAAACAAACGAGTGTACACACGAGAAAGGCCACGCACACAAGCAGGCTGGGACTAAAAATATTGTGAGTTGACATTGAAAATGTTAATGCACTCTGGTATGCCCCGGCGCAATTTACGTATTTCGCTCGGTTGTTCGCTGGTCAATCGTAATGCCTTTTTGTTTTATCGATTGTTGTGACTGATATCGCTTTATTAGCAAACGTCATATCGCTTTCGAGCGATAATACGAAAATCGAATATTTGGTGTCATTGCTCTCGACACGTCACTTGCAAGTTAATTTCATCTGAACACTACGAGGCGTTGCGCCCGTCTGCGATATTGTCGTGTTAAATTTTAGTGCTTTTTATCGCCTGACGCGTTTGTTGATAATTCAGGATGCATTCTAATCAACTCTAATCATAGTGATAGCGATTGCATTTTTAGTTGTGCAATTTTATTGTACCTACTTAATTCTCGCAAGTTTGGTCGTCCTTTTTTAGTAGACACATTATTAGTCACTAGGTTACAAGTTATTCTTGCACACCTCTGGCGTTTTATTTTATTAGGATTTTGTTTGAGATTTTTTTTTAAATCCATTCGAACTGGCAGTTCAGAATTTGTTTTTTTTTTCGCTGTTTGTTTTTAAAAGACAAATATTCTGAAGTAATTCAAATTCAGAACATGAGGCAGTCGATTCAGTGCTAGCTTGGTAATTTGTGCATAGCTGGAGCACGATACTAGACTTGGCTACGTGATTTAACTCACAGAGTCAATTTTCGTTGCACAATCTTTTTTTCAGAATTGCCGTCAATATTTGCGGCGTTACTTGGTTTGAATCTACGCAAATTTTTTACGCGGTTACTTTTACGTACTTTGGTGAAGGATTCGTGGTTTTATATAGAAGTGCATTTTCTATTTGTAAAATATTTGCCCCTACTATCGCTAAAATTAATATTAAAAAATGCCGTCATACCTAATTAATGTAGTTTTGGGTTTTATTTTGATTTAACTTAACACTTTACAAATCTATTTACTACGACGTATAATGCTAATTAATTATTTCACACACCTTTGCAGAGTAAAATGGACTCATTATTTTTGTAAACAATCTTCGTCTTTTAATTTACTATTTTCTACTTCATCGTACCTATTAGGTATTTTAATAAAAAAACATTATCGCGTAGAAAATTGTAACCGACTATAATTGCCTGTTTTATTGACTACAATTTTATTTAGTAAATAATCAGTGAAATTATCCTAATTTCCGCTGTATGATTTATGCGTAAAACGAATGTAGGTACACGTGTATAATGTTTTCCGTGTTTTATCGATTTTTATTTTCTCGCGGTAAATAGATTATCGCAACAAACATGTTTACAGTGATATAAGAACTGCGCGTTATTTTATTTTTCAGATGTTTTCGCGGAATGTTTTTTTCGTTTAAATTTGGAAGAACCGTTTTTGAATGCTGCCAGGAACTTTGACGATTTGCAGTTTTTGGTTTACATTGTTTCTGGGGCAGTTTTGGATTTGGAACTTATTTTGCACTTAGAAAAAAATGTTAGCTCTTAAATTTTGTGAACGTAACTTTGAGAACTTAAATTTATTTTCGGATGCGATTTTTATTTCGAAGGCATAGATTTAACTCGGCTAGTTTTTTCGTTGTTCACCTACATTTATTTATCAATACATTTTAGCGCAATTTACCTCACTTTTTTTTTACTTTTTCACAATCACTTCCTCACAGCCTAACATTTCCCTAAACTTCGAGCCCAATTCCCGTCACTTTCGCAAGCAAAAAAACTTACCTGAGTCGCATCGGTGTAAGGCGTGGACGAGTTTTTATCAACCAACTGGGAACCGAACACAGGACCGCTGCCAGTCGGGGACACCGACCGCACTTCCGTAACTTGTTGAGGCACCATTTTCATTAAAAAAACCAGCAATAACACAACACAGTCACTACACTTAGTTCAAGTTCTCTAGTCGAGGAGTTTGTTCGTTTTCCCGGCTCGCGGCCTCACGATCCTTATGTCTGAGACTTCCCAATACCGCGAAACTATCCTCAGAGCTTGTTCTAGAATTGTTCTGCTGCTAACGTCTTCTCCGGCGAAAGGTCCAAAAGTCATAATTTTAGTTTGCCAGCCACAGCTCTCGTTAACGCTGCGGGGCTAGAAGGGCATAATCAATTGCTTGGTACCGGCGGCTACGTCTGCACTCCGCGATGACAACGGACCTACTGGTAGGTAGGCAGCGTGCTGTCAATATACCCCGCTCAGCTGTTCCCCCCTTCGCCCCGCGCAGGCGCCCCCGCGCCCCGCGCCGCCATTCGCGCGGCGGCTCTCGACGCGAGCGCACGCTGGTTTAGATAAAAATATTACGCGCGATATTTTTTTTACGATGACATGGGAATGGATCGAGTTTGGAGTTAGATTTTGAAGTGGAATAAGTATGGATGTTGGTATGGGGTTGTAGAGTTGTTTAATCAGCTTAGTCAAGAGTAGCCTTGTAGTTATTTTTGTCTCGTTTTCACTGGCAATTAAAATCGAAATGATTAAGTACCTGGGTGATACGTTTTCGAATTTTGATGGATGTCTGCAACTTTGTATGGGTTAGGTATCCTAATGTTTATGTTCTAATTACCTAGACTTGAAAAAGCGTAACTTTATCCTTCCGTATGGTGTTGGATTAAAAATAACATCTCTCCATTTCTTCCGTGGATGTCTTAAAAGGCGACTAAGGAAATAGATTAGGGTATACTTTATGCGACAGGCTAGCAACCTGTCACTAGTATACCTGCCAACTCAAAACCTATAAAATATGCTAGAAGTGACCTCGAAGCGTGAGATAGTCTTGGTTTTGTCTATGTAGCATGTGCTCTGCCTACCCCATTCGGGAATATAGGCGTGAAGTAGGTATGTAACTTTTTCATGCCAACTGCAATAAAGACAAAATGAGCGTGTTACACCCGCTCATAGACTTCTGCAACGCCAAACGGCTCGCAGATGCGTTGCTAGCCAAATGAGTCGCATAAAATGCTTATGTATCACGGATATTGTTCACGTTGTAACATAACAGTAGGGAGTATGAGTTCTGCTGCTTTGCGGCAGAATCAGTAGTATTGATACAGCTGTGAATCTAATATTGCTGGTGGCATACATTGGTGTTCATCACGCACAAATCTGCCTCGACCGGGAATCGAACTTCGTAGTCAGTCAATAAACAAATAGGTACATACATACACGCGTTAGGGTGGGCAGAGCACACGGAACGTTATATAGACAAAACTAAGATTTTCGGTTAGCCACGTGTGCGCAATTTATAATTACGATTGCCTAATTTTTAATCGTTTTCGATATTTATATGTAATTAACGAGCAATTAAAAGATAGGATTATATCTACGTAATTAAGGACGAAAATAGAAATCAATTAACTTCGATACCTACCGTTAAATATAGTACATCCCAATTGAAGAAACAATAAGGTTCATATTTACGGCTATCACATTGATATGCAAGCGAAATGAAACCTTATCATTGTATGAACTACTTACTCTATGTAACTCTTACTACTACTCTTACTTTATGTAAGTAAAAACACGAATAAAGTGACAGTACCCACAAGCAAGATGGTGAAGTACAAAGTCGGACTTATCCCCTAAGGGATCTCTTACGGCTTTGAATAATAAGGCAACATTCACTAAATGTTCACGAGGTATTACTGAAAAAGAAGAGAATACATACATGCAATCACGTCTATGTTCCCAGACGGGGTAGGCAGAGTTCACGAAACGTGACAAAACCATAATAAAGACTATTTCACCCTTCGCAGCCACTTCTAGTATAATTAAGGTTCGAAATCATATGGGGGGTATTATAGTGACAGGTTGCTAGCCTAGTTGCCAGCTACAACATGGAAAAAGCGATGCACAGATTCACCCTCACTACCTACTTAGAACCTTGCCATGTTACAATAACTTTAAACTTTTAGGTACCATTATAATTAGAAAAAACTGAGAGGTTTCCTCTTCTTAGTGTTGAACTTATGTAACGCTGGCCATCGGCACAATTCAAAATGTAGTAGAATAACGTCACTGTCTTTTTAACTTCACTCCTGTTTTTGTCACGACTTCTTGAGAATGTGTTTTTGATAGCCCATATTTTTACGAATATATTTATTTAATTACACGTTTCCGTTCTTCCATATTTACATAAACCCATACAATAGGTTATGGGTCGCTTTATGTGTTGTGGTTGCAGTTGTGGTTGCGGAATTTTCGTGTAATTTATATTTATTTGGCGTAATATGGGTGAGTCGTCAAACTTGACAGTTACAATGGAAAAACTACAAGGAGTAGCCAACTATCGAGATTGGGCATTTCAAATGCAAAATGTTTTAATTTTCGAAAACTTGTGGCAATTTGTCATTGGAAAACCTGGAACTACAAATGGTGATACTGCTGAGCAGGCACTCCGAGAGGAGAAGGCTCGCGCTAGGATCTGTTTGAGTGTCGACAAGTGTCTGTTTGAGTGTTGTATGGGTTTATGTAAATATGGAAGAACGGAAACGTGTAATTAAATAAATATATTCGTAAAAATATGGGCTATCAAAAACACATTCTCAAGAAGTCGTGACAAAAACAGGAGTGAAGTTAAAAAGACAGTGACGTTATTCTACTACATTTTGAATTGTGCCGATGGCCAGCGTTACATAAGTTCAACACGCCCCCATAACGTGGACATCATCAGCACAAGTCTAGGCTACACCAAGTTGGCAGGTAAACAGTTCATGTTTTACACAACCAAGAGGTTTGGTAAAAACATCTGCCACCATCACATCAGTAGGTATATATAGAACTTCCACATTGAAGCGATCTATCATGTCCCTAACATAGTGATACCTAACTTCGATGTGCTTGCTTCTTTTGTGATGCACTTTGTTAACTGCAAGCTGCATGGCAGATTGATTATCGCAGTACAACACAATTTTGCAACGCAACATTAAGAGTTCCCTTAACAATGCTTGTAGGAACACCGCCTCTCTACTAGCTTCACTTAAGCTTATGTACTCCGCCTCGGTGGACGACAACGAAATGCACGACTGTTTATAACTACCCCAAGATATCGAATTACCGCCGTACTTGAATACGTATCCCGTATACGACTTTCGATCTACATCGGAAGCCCAGTCTGCATCTGAATAGCATTCTAGAATATTATTTACATTGGCTTTCTTAAAAACTAATGCCTTTTGTTTAGTTCCCTTAAGATACCTCACAATTCGTTTGGCCTGTACCCAATGAAATTCGGTATAGCAACTGTTAAATTGACTTAAATATGACACGGCAAACGAAATGTCAGGTCGCGTAGCTACGCATAGATACATTAAACTACCTATCAACTCTTGGTACGGAAATTGGGATACAGTGTCAACCGTAGCAGAAGTACTCTCACTAGAACTAATGTTGGTTATCATGGGAGACTTTACAGGCTTGCAGTCTGTCATGCCGAAACGATCTAACACTTAGTCTTCTTCTGGAAATAGGTTAAGGTATATTTTAGGCGATAGGCTAGCAACTTGTCACTATTAGGTACATCTGCTAACTTGAAAGCACAAAAATGTGCTAGAAGTTGCCACGAAACTTGAAATGGCTTTATCAATGCAGCATTTTTTGGGAATACAGGTATGATGTATGTACATGCGTATAAAATAAGAGTAATTTTAATACAGATGTAGAAGTTTAAGCGCAGCGTAGAAGACTTTTGGTGCGATCGAGTCTGCGGCGCACAAAAAGTCTGCTTGGATTGTATGAATTGAGCGCCGAACTTTTTGCACGTCGTATGCGTTACTGCAATTACATGGGTTCTAATTTCACAAACTAAAAAGTCCGTCGCGGATAGTCTGTCGTCTGCGCAGGGCTTTAAAGGGTCATTATAACAATGACACATACATTAATTTGCTATCGAATGATAGTAGTTTTTAATCTTTTAATCTTTTAATCGTATAGTTTTCTGCCAAAAAGACATTAAGTTCTTAATGTATAATGCAATTGCCAATTTCTATTAATTACATATACCGTAAAAAAGTACCGTTATTATTGAGTATTAGTTAATTTTAATACCTACAAAAATATTTTATTAATTGTTTGTATCTATCTATCTACCTTTACTTTTATTTGGTTTTTAACTACTGCTTGTAAAAAAAATTTAACCCGTTTACGTAACCCGGGTTTAGAATAACACCTCTCCATTTCTTCCGTGGATGTCGTAAGACGCGACTAAGAATAAAAAGGTTTAGGTCATTCTTCAGGCAACAGACAGCATCCTGTCACTATTGTACCTATTAACTTAGAACTTAAAAGCTAGAAGTGGCTGCGAACCGTGAAATAGTCGTGGATGTCTCTAGTTTAAGCCTAAAAATTAGTTAAAAGTGGCTACGAAACGTATTAAGCTATTGGTTCAGCAGATAAAGCTTGGACAGGTAAGATCGACAGACGGACTTGATAATCGCATTTATTTTATTAAGTAGGGTAGGGATGTTGCCGAATCGACTGAAAACTAAAGTCCTCTAATATCGATTACACAAGTTATTGTTACCACATCCAAATCGAACGACCTTCCACAAATAGGGTAGCCATGTCTAAAATTTTGTACCCAGGACAAAATACGTGAAATCCCCGAATTTTTAAGTATTCACATGTAGTTACAGATTTTTTTTTGTACAATTGTCCTCACACATTAACTGTGTGGTGTATAGCTTAGAGTAAAAATTTCCTTTTTTTTCCATTTATTCCGTGGATGTTTTATCAGGCTACTAAAGAAATTAACTTCAGGTAAGCTTTAGGCCACTTCCTTTAATGTTAAAATCTAAAACTATGCTAGAAGTGGATGCGAAATGTGGAAGTCATGGTTTTGACTTCCTATTTCCTTTTCGTAGCTTCTCTTCGTAGCATAATTTTAGTTTAAAAATAGATGAAAGAGAATAATAGTGACAGGTTGCCAGCCTGTCGCCAACACACCTAAAATTAAGGAAAAATCCTTACTCTCTTACAACATCCACGGAAAAAATGGCCAGGCGTCATCCCAACCCAACACCACACTTTTTACACCCGGATTACAAGTATCCACTGCACACTTCTAAACTAGCACAAATCCGGGGAAGCCCGGACGGATGGTGACCCTCTAACTGCAAGTATTCCTGGTTGATTTATTTTAATCGTTTTCCGATATCAACTTAGTTGAACCTCGCTACAGCATTGGGGGTGTTCACAATCAAGCGAGCGATGACTTAGTTCCCTAGCTGAACATTTCCGTTGTAAATAAAGAAGGTTCTATAAAACACGATTTTTTAAGGTTCAATGGTACCGGCGGTAGAGTCCGGACCCTAAGGGTAAAAACGGGACCCTGTTATTGATGAAACTCCACTGTCCGTCCGTCTATCACCAGGCTGTATCTCACGAACGGTGCTAGGTACCGTTTATTTTAAGATATTGAATCTTAACTGTTAAAACATTACGCATTTTTAAGTAAACACAAGACATCCCCGCAAATGCCGGTATCATTTGTATTGAAATTATTGTAATTTTTAAAATAACTGCAATAAGTGTTATTGAACTACTGATATCTCGCTTTGGATTCCAGAGAAATCATCTTTTTCCGTTAATATTTCAAATCTTAAAATTAACAGAAAGTTTTCACAGATTATGTGTTTCTGTTGCCGCTATAACAACAAATACTAAAAATAAAATCAAATAATTATTTACGGGTAGCACCTAAACAACAATCGTGTTTTTTTTATGCTTTTGAGTCGATATAAATAACGGCAACGGGCAGACACTTGAAATAATCGCAGAATAATTAGTGGTATATCTCCTTATAATAGTTAAATTAAAATAAAATAAGTTTTTACGCGGGCTCTCATACCAAAATCGTTTTTTTTAATACATGGTAAAGGCAATTAAGCCCCGTGTGGTGCCGGGTTAGAATAGTACCTCCCCCTTTCTTACCATGGGTGTCGTAAAAGTCGACTCTGGGAGAGGGTTATTGTATTGTGGGCGATGGGCTAGCAACCTGTCACTGCAATATCACGTTTAGGTTACCCTGAAATTGCTAAACGTGGCACTGGATTTTTGAATTCGTGTGGTCTGCCTACCCCTCTTGGGAATACTGGCGTGAGAATATGTATGTATGTATGTAAACGCAATTCACTTTTAATGTACCCAGTACCTAGATACGGAACCCTTCGTGCGCGAGTTCGACTCGGACTTTGCAATGGAGAAGTGTTATTCTAATCCTGACACATGGCATAACGAATAGGGTCATTTCGCCGGTTCGCGTCCATTTAGTGCAGTTGGCAAGTTTGACAGCAAAAATAAAAATGTTCTATAACTAATTTCTACGAAGTATTTATGTCATACGATCATTATATTAGTCTATTTTGAGATTCAATTTTTAGTTTTGTTCCAAACATCGTATGTTTTTTATTAAAGAGAAAAACTTCAGAAATAGGCGTTTCACCCAGTTTGCGTCCACAAAATCCAGATCGCGTCCACACCTGGACCAGTTTGCGTCCACCACTTTTGAATAGGAATATAGGGGTGTTTTTTTGTATTTGACCAGAAAAAATGTATTTTAACAATTTCTTCATTTATTTTACTATTTATTATTAAATTGAAGAATGTAACTAAATATTAAAAATCGACATTATATAAAAAAAAACACTTAAAAATAATGTTTTTCAACATTGATCGAACTTAAAATTATGCGACAGGCTATCCTGTCACTATTATACCTGCCACCTTAAAATCGAAAAAAAAATATGCTAGAAGTGGCCACGAAAAGTGAATACTTAGTCATTGTTTTGTCAATGTAACGTTTCATGTGCTCTGCCTGCCCCATTTGGAATTAAAAGCGTGGCGTAAGTATGATGTTTTACAGTATTGGTAATAGCAGATGCTATAAATACAATATATATAACATGCAATGAAGATTCATTGCATGTTATATGTATTGTATTTATCTTACAAAAATAAAAAAAAATGGTTCAGGTATGTTAAACTACCGTGAGGCTCACTCATGTTGAAAATTTTACGGATAATTCACGTTTATTAAATCGTGTTTAGCTCGACATGTTTCGGGCTAATTCGTAGCCCTTCATCTAGGAGCCGCGGCGGCTGCTGCTGCCAAACACGCACTGCGTGCCTCCGTTCTCTTCGCGCGACTTCTTAGATAAAGGGCTACGAATTAGCCGGAAACATGTCAAGTTAAACTCGATCTAATAAACGTGAGTTATCTAATTTTTTTTTAACAAGTTTCAGGTATACCTTAAGCGACAGGCTAGCAACCTGACACTGTTATACATCCTCCACCTGTTATCAAATCTAAAATTATGCTAGATAGAAGGGGCTGCAAAGCGTGAAATAGTCATAATCATGGTTTTGTCTATGTAACGTTTCGCGCCCCGTGTGGGTAGCTTCTCCGTGTGGTGCCGGGTTAGAATAGCACCTCCCCCTTTCTTCCCGTAGGTGTAGTAAGAGTCGACTCTGGGAAAGGGTTAGTGTATTGTGGGCGATGGGCTAGCAACCTACCACTGCAATATCACGTTTAACCATCTGTTACCCTGACTTAGCTAAACGTGGCACTGAATTTTTTGAATTCAAGTACTCTGCCTACCCCTCATGGGAATACAGGCGTGAGAATATGTATTTATGTAAGCACGTTTCGTATGCTCTGCCTAGCCCGTTTGGGAACATAAGTATGTTAGGTATGTTGTATGTATGTTATCTTATAAATCCACTCGTCTCTCTAATTTCACTTAACTTTCTTTAAATTAAGAAGGTAGGTAAACACTTTATTCTACAAAATAAGAAGTCTTACAAGAAATTCAGGAAAAACGGTAAAGTACAAACGCGGACTTATCCCTTAAGGGATCTCTTACAGCCAACCTTTGAGACACAGAGAAGATGTTATCTTTTCCTTATTTTTTGTCTTAGAAAAACTCCTCTTAAATAGAAAATAAAAATCAAAGAATTTACTCTTTTATTTTAAAAATCGATTTATAAACATAGCCTAATTGAAAAAAAAAATACAGTTATAATAAACAATGCATATCTAATTATTTTATAAGCAAATTGGTTTCTCATTCCCGTCTGTGGGTATAGTTTGCGTCCACAGTGGACGCAAACTGGAAGTTTTGTAAATCCGATGGATCAATTCGCGTCCACCTTATTTTAACAGTTAAATGAAAAAAAAATAAGCACAGTCATAATTAATCTTATTCCTTTTTTCATTACCAAAGTCTAGAAACGGCTATGTGTCCTAAAATTCATAGATAACTATAAAAAATTAACCATCGAACGCACCGCTGCACGCTATTTTTTATCTAAATATCCCGCGTGAAGTGCTCCCTTGTTCAACAGCCGAAACTAACTATTTTTTTTGACGGTATTGGTTTAAAGCACGGATCTTTTGTTAATTTGTGCATGTGCTTCATACATTGAGGTAGTAGTGGTAAATATTTTTTGTTTGATGGGTGTGTTAGTTTACTTATTTTCGAGGATTTTCAAAGGAAGATACGTAAAATGGACGCGAACTGGGGGATGGACGCGAACCGGCGAAATGACCCTATGAGGCCCTAATAATTACATATTTTATTATTAGGTATTTTATATTATTCTTTCTTTTCTACATAATGGTTGCGATTTGCCGTCACGAACAACACCACTGAAGGTTAACTAGCAGAGATCCCTTAGTATAAGTTCACCTTTGTACGTTAAGCTATTATCCTGTAACTTGATTTATTTAACTGTATTCACATAAAGAGTTACGCAATATAATACAATACTTTTGCATGTGTATTAAAAATCTTTTGTGTGATGGCGAGCTGAGAATCCACTTTATTATCATCTTCAGATAAAACATATTAAAAGTGTGTATTAGAGTAGTTACCTACATTTTAAGGATATCCTGCAAGAATCGGTGCTCCAAGATAACCATTCCCGGAATTACGATCATCTCTTCACGTAGCTGTTATCAATAAAATGAGAGCACAATGACGTCAATGATGTAAAAGTATAGGCAGTTCAAGGAATTCAAAAGATTAACTAGAACTATTATTACATTTCACATGTGATAACGTTTGATCCGGTATCGGTAGTGTAGTAAGTAAACACATTACACACAGAAAACACGATTACAGGAATTTTACAAGGTGAAGTAGGTACGGAGTTGGACTTATCCCTTAAGGGATCTTTTACATACATACATATAATCACGCCTGTGTTCCCAAAATGGGGTAGGCACAGTATAAAACATGGTAGGTACAGAAAAAACCATAACTATTTCATCATTATTTCATGTCTATTTCTACATACATACATATTCTCACGCCTGTATTCCCAAGAGGGGCAGGCAGAGCACATGAATTCAAAAATTCAGTGCCACGTTTAGCAACATCAGGGTAACCAGATGGTCAAACGTGATATTGTGGTGACAGGTTGCTAGCCCATCGCCCACAATACACCAACCCTTTCCCAGAGTCGACTCTTACGACACCCACGGGAAGAAAGGGGGAGGTTCTATTCTAACCCGGCACCACATGGGATCTATACAGGATATGTCTATTTCTATTTATTGCTATTGCTTTACAGCCAAAAAACATATGGATGAGGTGCTATAGCAAAAGATTGCTAGCCTGTCGCCTAAAAATACCTTAACCTGTTTCCTTTGCCGCCTCTCACGACACGGGAGAAATGGAGAGGTGTTATTCTAAACCTGACAACCTGACATCAAACGGCTATCAAAGAAACACTATTATTACAATGAAGGTGATGAAGTACAGAGCGGAACTTATTCCTTATAAGGGATCTCTTAGAACCTACAACAATAGAGAGGTAAAGGTTTATTTGTGCAATATTAATTGCCATTCAGCACCGTGTGGGTTTAGAATAACGCATCTCCATTTCCTTCGTGGAAGTCGTAAGAGACTAAAGAAATAGATTAAGCTCACTACTGTATCTATACTTAAAACCTAAAAAAATATGGTATAGTTGCCCACGAAACGATTAATAGTCATCGTTTTGTCTACGTAGCGTTTCGTGTGCTCTGCCTACCCCATTTGGGAATACAGGCATGATATGTATGTAACTAAATCAATAAACATTGGCATTATTTTAGTAGCAATAGGTTAAGACGTGTTTTTCCCACGAACTTCTTTATCAAAGTTTTATCTTAACACTTACCGATACTCCAATTGACGATCCGGTACAAAATCATAATAATATGAAACGTCAATCAGGATTTTGCGCGTCCTCAATACACAGGCTAGCAACCTGTCACTAAATACTACCACTTCCATTTGTTTGCAAACCTAAAACTATGTTAAAAGTAGCTACAAAGCCTGAACTAGTCATTATCATGATTTTGCCTATTCGTTTGACGTTTCGTGTGCTCTGCCTACCCCATTAAAGAACACAAACCTGATTGTAGTACCTATGCATGTCAGTATTTTTCACGATTCTTCCGATAAATACTTTAAATCCTCATACACAGCCCTTTTTACGTAACGTACCCAATTAGCCCTAAAGACAGTTCTTACCATTGATAGTTGAAAATGACGCCAAAATTCGGCGTAAAATTTACGCCACAGAAAGGCGTAATTCCCGTATGCATTAAGCCAGACCTGAGGAGTTTCTCTTAATATAAAAGCATTACGGTAAGTCGAATGCCAGCTGCCGTGTGGTTAGCTGAGTGGCGAGCTCCCGCTGGGGATTTGAATAGGTCGGTAGGGCATTTTGAAAGTTACGTTTTGATAATTACTTTGCCCTGTAGGTTTTGAGTGAGACTGTGTTTTTTGTGGATGTCGTAAGAGAGGATTAAGGAAATAGTGAAGTTAGCAGTCTGTTACTATTGTAATTCTTAACTTAAAATCTAATAATGTACTAGGAGTGGCTACAAAATTCCGTGTGCTCTGTCTACCATATTTGGGAATTAAAGAATAATGTTTGTTTGTAATTAAAGTAATTAAAGGATAAATTTTGAATTCATGTGCTCTGCCTACCCCTCTTGGGAATACAGGCGTGAGGATATGTATGTATGTATGTATGTTTGTATGAAATTATTGGAGTATATTGCTTAAAGTAAAATTTGATAACCGATGATTATGTATTTAAAGATAGTAAAATTTGATAGCAGTTGCAGCAAACTGCTCCATCATGCTGCAGATATAATTTTTAAACTTAACTTACTAGAGACGAAATGTTAAGAGGATCGGTACACTAGTATACCTTTTTCAGTTTCGGAAAGACTCGTTAAAAAAATTTCTTTGCTAACATAAGTTTACCATACACCATTCTAGACAGTCTACGGCTCGAGACGAAGTCTCGCAACTTGCGCCAAAACCCAGCTGTCTCCCAGCCTATCGCTTTTAAATATTTATTGCTTTTCGCGAATTACACCGTCAGGTGCTACTCGTAGGGCAACGCAGACCCGAAACGTGGACGAACAAGTTTCCGCGCGTTCTGTTCGTGTTAATTATTAGTGCGATGCGATGAGAATTTGATGCGGATTCGTGAGAAGACGGTTTGACATTAAACGTATAGGTACGCGTAAATGTACATACATACATACATCACGCCTGTATTCCCAAATAGGGTAGGCAGAGCACACAAAACGCTGCTATATTAATATAGACAAAACGATGACTATTGCACGTTTCGTGGCGACTTCAAGGGTATATTTTTTGGTTTTCAGGTGGCAAATACAATAGTGACTGGTTGCTAGCCTGTCGCCTAAAGCATACCGAAACCTATTTCTTTAGTTGCCTCTTACGACATCCACGGAAGAAACGGAGAGGTGTTATTCTTTCCCGACACCACACATGTTTAAAAAATTCAATTGTAATATTTGACTTTTCTGTCGGTCTAAGAATTTTGCCCAAAGGCTGTATAAAGGCTGTATGACAATTAAATTCATGACCTAATTAACAATTGGCCATTGAAAGCCAGCTGTAGCGGCGGTGTCGCGTGTCCTCTGACTCACGCGCATCGGGTCAAGGTGTGATACGGGAACACTTCCTTCGCTCAGCGATATTTGGATGGTCTTATGCGAGAACAAAAAGTATGCTAACTGGTTTGGACATGTAGGATGGATGAAAGAAGATTGACTAAACAGAATTATACGGAAAGTGTGGATGTGGATGGGTGTGGGAGGGGAAGACCAAGACGGACGTTTCGTGACCAAAACGGGGACGTTTTAGAAACAACGGTCAAGAGTACTCGAAACCGTCGAGCATGTACGAAGACACTATAATCGCCTATAATGTGCATTAACCTGTTTCCTTAGACACCTTTTAAATCATCCACGGAAAATATGGAGAGGTTTGAGATTTACTTCTATCTTTCTTCGAAATTATTAAATGCGTGTCACAGAATACAACATCTACTTAACGACAGATAGATATGACGAATCTATATTGGTTCCGTATTTTTTTCATTTGGCTTTAGAACCGTAAAAGCATTTTTTAAAACAAAGCGTAAATGAAATAAAACAAGTTCACGTTTTTATATCGAGAATAGCTCGACATATTTCCGGCCAATTCGTGTCCCATCATCTGGAGCTACACGTCACGGCAGCGGATTGACGCCTATCGTTTACCGGAGTCTCACAGTTTAAAGCGTAAAATATTAATTTCAAGCTCAACTACTTATCTCACAACGTTTAATTGAAATTCTGAACAAATTAAAAACATTTTTTTTGTATATTGTTTGCTCTTTTCGCATAAAGCCCTCCCCAAATGACGTGCGCCCGTATTCATTGCCAAGTAATCGAAAACTGATGATTCGGTGACGCGAAGCCGTTTCCCCGTAACTCAATGTCTTGAGTTTCTAAGGTCAGACTTAAAGTGAAAAATGAAAATGATAGTTATACTTCTATGCCGTGTGGTGTCGATAGAATAACACCTCTCAATTTCTTCCGTGGATGTCGAAAGAGGCGACTAAGGAAATAGGTTTAGGTATGCTTTAGGCGACAGGCTAGCAAACTGTCACTATTCTACCTCTTCCATCTTTGCAAACCTTAAAACTATGCTAGAAGTGGCTGAGAAGCGTGATATAGTCATAATAATAGTTTTGTCTATGTCACGTTTCGTGTGCTCTGCCTACCCCATTTGGGAACACAGGCGTGATTTTATGCATGTATGTATGTGTACATACTATGAGTATGAGTTTGTTGTTTCAGTTGATGTACGGGGTCGATGAATAACCACACAATCATAAGTACGAAAACTAAAATAGGCGTGCATAATATAATATACTTACCTTAATTATTATATTTAAGTACACTTTTTCCTACACTTTTCCACGTAGCGTTGGATTTAGAATAACACCCCTCCCTTTCTTCCGTGGATGTCTTAAGAGGCGACTAAGGTCAAGGTATATTTACTAGACTAGCAACCAGTCACTATAAAAGCCCTAACAGACGACCAAATTTGGTTTGGTCCGAACCACGAACTTGGTTGGCTCCAAACCAAATTCGAACGAGTGTTCAGCGGTTGGCCGAACATTTGTTCGGTTGTTTGGTTTGGAGCCAACCAAATTCGTGGTTCGGACCAAACCAAATTTGGTCGTCTGTTAGGGCTTTTATTCCTGCCAAGTTAAAACCTAAAAAAAATATGCTTAAGTGACCACGAAACGTGAAATAGTCGTGGTCTATGTAGCGTTTTGTGCGCTCTGCCTACCCCATTAGGGAATAGAGCATCATTTTAGGTTTGAAAACAGATGGAAGAGGTAGTATAAGTATAATAGTTTTGACGGCCGGATAGCCCAGCTGTTAGAGAACCTGACTGTGACGCTTAAGGTCCCGGGTTCGATCCCCGGTCGGAGCAGATGTTTGTATGATGAATACGAATGTTTGCTTTCGAGTCTTGGATGTTTATCTATATATAAGTTAGTTTATCCGTTGTCTAGTACCCATAACACAGGCATTAAATTGCCTACTTTGGGACTAGGTGATTGGTGTAAGAATTGTCCAGTGATATTTAGTGATATTTTAAATAGTGATAGGTTGCTAGTCTGTCGCATAAAGCATACCTAAACCTATTTCCTTAGTCGCCTCTTACGACATCCACGGAAGCAATGGAGAAGTGTTATTCTATCCCGACACCACACAGTAACTTCTCATGTGCTCTCTTTGTCCTAATAACATAATTTAGGCGTGCCGTATGTATGTATATGTTGTAGAAAACTTCCAAAGTTATGCGAAGCACAGCTGTGCTGATTTAATCTAAACTATTCATCTAAAACGACGGAACCCGAAGACAAGGCAACAGCCTCCACGACAACCCTACCCGAGATGGAAGCGTAGGGTATTTGCTTGTCTGTAAAACTTTTACGAAATAGTTTTAGAATTCCTTATTATTCTCATTTCAGACTAGTAGTAAACTAGACTCCACTCCACTCCATTTCATCCGTGGATGTCGTAAGAGGCGACTAAGTAAAATAGGTTTAGGTATGCTTTAGGCGACAGGCTAGCGGTTGGTAGCCTGTTGTGACTGGTTAGTCACTATTATAACTGTTCCACCTGTTATCAAAATCTAAAATTATGATGGAAGTGGCTGCGTGAAAATATGACTAGATCATGGTTTTGTCTACGTCACGTTTCGTATGCTCTGCCGACCCCGTTTGGGAACATAGGCGTGATTGTAATGTATGTTGTAAACTAGAAAAAGTAAATTGAACATAGGCTGGAGTCGTTGGCGGAGTATGCATACATACATGACGTCTGTATCACCAAATGGGGTAGGTAGAGTATACCAAACGCTACATAGACAAACTCATGAGTACGTCACGTTCCGCAGCCGCTTTCGGCATATTTTTTAGGTTTTAAGTTCAGCGGTAATATAGTAACAGGTCGCTAACGTGTAGTCTAAAATATACCTACCCCAATATATTTCCTTAGTCGCTTCTTACGAAGTCTCCGAAAAAATGAAGTGGTTTTTTTCTTAACCCGAACAAAAAAAACAGGATTTTTATTTTTATACTCTTTAATAACAGTTATTTCTTAAACTTTGTGGTTTATTTGTTATGTAAAATTACATGGATTGTGTGTGAGTCATGAGGTAAATTGATCAAAAATACCTAAATGCAAAAACCTACCGAAGTGCATTTACAAACTCTTATTACTTTATCAATAACAATTCGTAATGAATCATAATACCTACTCCATATATTATTATGTTGTTATAGCTGTTTAACATTGTCATCGTTCTAATTTCTAGCTTAATCAGGCCTCTCAATTAAAAACATACAGCTTCGGTCGGAAGTCTACAGCTATAGCTAGTTTTTCATAGAACGTTTGATTTTTCCCTTGTAACATTTTATTCTCTCGTTTTATTTAAAAGTGAGTTTATAAAAATAAATACTTAGAGGGGTTATTGGAGAAAAGTTAACGGGCTTATATGAGTTTTTGTAGTTTTTTTTCATAACACTAATAAGTACCTAGGCAGGTTTTTATGCAGCAGAAGAGAAGAGACGCCTTAGTTCCCACGCAAGTACGCTGCAAATTGAGAACTTCACATACGCTGACACAGACGAATGGGTTCGCGGAAAGTCGGGGTAAACACAAATAACAATTTCAATAATATTCAAAGAACAATAATAATAAAACTACCGTAACACGAAACCCGCACAAAACGATGAAGTCATTCAATGTTGTGTGTGAAGTTCCCAACCAATACTGCGCCCGCGTGGGAACTACAGCCCAAACCAGCTCATACTAAGGTCTATGTCAAGCAGTGGGACGTTAGAAGACTGTTTTTTTTATAAAACTGTGAAAACTTCTTCGTCTATTTTGATTTCAAGTCAAATGCCCTATTATTCCGTTTGGATCGCAATGCGACAGATAAGGGCCTAAAAGTTCGCGGCTCTCGAAAAATTACCCACCACGGTTCCTATGAAATTGCTGATAGAATAAAATGGCCGTTTCACGTCAGCACAGTCAGAATCGACCCCCACACAACTACAAAACGACTTAACCACCACACATAGCTCCACTCCAAATTCCACTTTAAAGTCACAGCTTTAACGTTCAATTGAGGTTGAATCGCTTTGTAATGCAGAAGGCCTTTTGCTGTTCAGTTCACGCGGCAAAAGGACGTAACTGCACAGAACGCTCGTGGCTCTTACGCCCTTTGGGGTTACAGGTTCGTATTACATCGGTTATCTTCGTCGTGTTTGTATTGTGGTCTCGCTTTATCGTATTTCTGTCTCGCTCGCTCTTGAAGTGAAGTCGTGCCGTCTTGCTTGGATAGTAACCGGTCCATTTGGACACGGACGAAAGAATAGTGATGATAAGACGCTCTATGTGGTTTATCTTGGTCTAAGCACGTGGCCGTTGGTTACGTAAATGTGTTGTGCATTCTTGCTTGATTAAGTTTAATTCATTTACTGGTGTCGTAAAAAAAAATAACAAGAGGCCACGAAACGTAAAGTACATTATTTTGTCTTTGTAGCGTTACATGTCTATACGGTTTACCTATTTGGGAATACAGAATGATTAAACGCTACATAGGCAAAACTATGACTATTTATCTCGTGTTTCATGGCCACTTCTAACATATTTTGTTAGGTTTTGACTTCAGAGGTACAGTCAAGGGCTTTAATTCATGAGCCACCATGGAACCAATTCACAGTAAACGTCATAGTGACATCCCATTAATTATCAAGGGAAATCGTTATGATTGATTCTTTGAGGTTCTATGGTGGCTCATGAATTAAAGCCCTTGACCGTTCTATGTTGCTATACTTTTGCCTAAAATACACCTTAACCTATTTCCTTAGACGCCTTTTACGAGTACGACATCCACGGAAAAAATGTAGAGGTGTTATTCTTAACCCGACAGCACCTGGCATATTAGGGTGAGGAAATTAAGTTATTGTCTACTCTACATTACCATGGGATTCCAGAATAAAATGCCTTATCCCAAAAAATTGTGTAATTTCAAAGTCTTATCCACATATTCTTTCGTCGTGTTTCGCCACGGGCATCAGAATCTGAGATGCAGTTCCTACCACTAGAGTACACCCGGCGGAAAGCTTGCACTGTGGCCCTGACTGCCATACACTGTCGCAACCCCAGTGCACGAGTGTATTTAGTTTGCGAAACGTTAAACGAAAGGTTTATTTTGTTGAATTAAGCTCGGTTAAGTAAGTTATTTATAATATGCGAGTTTGACGCCATCTAGGCTTATTTTGTGTTAAAAACAAGAAATATTTTTCTACAATATTTTTGAGCAATAATTTCATTTGAGATTATTGAGTTATTGCTAATAAATATTTTTTGCGTATTTTGAAAGCATGTGTCGGGTTTAGAATAACACATTTCCATTTCTTCCGTGGATATCGTAAGAGGCAACTAAGGAAATATATAAATAAGGAAATAAGGTTAAGGTATGTTTTAGGCGACAGGCTAGCAACCTGTCACAAATTCACAATTCTTCATGCCTACTCAAAACTTAAAAAAAGCTAGATTGGCCACGAAATCCGAATTAGTCCTGGTTTTGTCTCTGTAGCGTTTCATGTACTCTGCCTACCCCGTTTGGGAATACAGGCGTGATGTAGGGGAGAGGGGGGCTAGATTTAACAGAGGTAAGTATTAACAAGCCTATAACTACTAAATTAAACGACGATATGGTAAGACGTTATAGGTTATAAGTTCGGGAAACGCAGACAAAC
>BHDV01004023.1:415447-464004 GCA_005406045.1 Adoxophyes honmai | reverse complement strand
TATGAGGCGATAGTTTGTAATTTAATTCATTTTATAACATATATGTATATTCGTTTCAAATATCTTTTTAATGAACCGATTGTTAATTGATTTATGTGCAATAAAGTGTAGTTACAATACACTTTCTAGGATATAAAATTAGCCTAAGTATATTCTTCTTCAAAACTTCAACTATCCTCTTACCTAATTTTGTCCAAATCACTTCAGCGTTTGTAAGGTAAATTCATATTAATAGGTATTCTAACCTTCAGCATTGAAGCCTTTCTTTCTTAATCTTGTACCATTACTCAGCGAATGATTAAAGTTAGTCCTTTAGGCATTTGTCCTACCACCGACGATTAGTAGAGCGGCCGTAGCGATTGTTAGCTCCAATGGTTTTGTCGCTCGGCTATAGGTGAAGTGTTTGAGTGGGATGGGCTATGGCTATGCTATTACTCGCGTCACTCGTTCGAATTGTACAAACCTGCACGATGAACTATTAATATAATGTTTCTTTAGGTTTAGGTATGCTATAGGCGACAGACTAGCCACCTATCATTATTACGCCTCTCCCATCTCTTTTTAAACCTAAAAAAGTGGCTGCGATGCGTGAAATACTCATGGATTTGTCTTTATCGTAATTTTGTGTGCTCTGTCTACCCCATTTGGAACCATATAGGCGTAATCACGTATGTATGTATGACTTCATGTAGATATGTTTTGTTCACCAACATAAGATCCTTATCTTTCGTTCTTTGCTTAGGCGAGAAAATCGCCGACAGTTTTTGGTGGGACAACGTCCTTAAAGATCGTACCTGACAATGGCTAATGGTTTTCCTAAAAGGCCTGTGACGTCAGCGCCGGGTTCATTGACCGATAAGGTCACGCAATAGATTGTCTACATACGTATGGAAACTATTACCGAATGTTTTTGTCACCCGGTGACGTGTGTCAATTGTCACAGTGAACTCTACTGACGACATCTCTTGGCATAATGGATTTATGGCTTGTATAGTGTGTCCTAAATTTAAGACCACCGTCTATAACTGCTGATTTGTGCCTATCTGAAGTAATATTAAAAAAACTTGTAATTAATTAAAGCTGAAAGTTCACAAAATAGAGAATTTTACAGGGAACATGTTCACAAAATTTCTGCCAGATTGACCGATCACTTCTTAGAAACAGTTTTGTAAGTGGTTCTTTAATTTCTGAAAATGTTTATAAACTGTAACACTATTAAAAAGTTTATTATGTATAATTAATATTCAACGTGTCATGTTTACGGAATCACATCAATCAATGTCATAGGTATATTAAAAGAAAATAATGTAGTTACCACAGATTTATCATATTCGTCAAGAGGTTTCACTGAAAGATTGTTTAAAAGTTCTCAAACTCTTCAAAAGGTGTTCATTTGTCCCATTATATGCGATGAAATGAAATCGTAATAAAAGTTGTTCTCGTGGAAAATTTTGTATTTATTCTTTTCTCGGTAAACACTAGATTTCTTATCTATCTATCCTTTAAAAATACCCCAATAAACGTCTAAAGGCTGGTCGCGGAGCACAGCTAAATTCGAGCGTTGGCCCGCTGCCATCTATCTCTGTCGCACGCGTGCATTAATATTGCCCTCACGCTCGCACAGTGCGACGCTCGTGCTCAAGTGCGAGCGTGAGGGCAACATTAAATTAAAGCACGCGTGCGACAGAGATAGATAGCAGCGGATTAACGCTTGAATTTCGCTTTGCTCCGCGTCCGGCCTTTAGTATTCTTTCATAATCATAACCTCAGTATACTAAGAGAGTTTTCGACATGTAATCCTGCCTTTGGCGCCTACCCAACGAGCACTTAATTAAGATATAGCCTTCTGTTCTTGTCAACATGTTTGCGAAAAGACATAATCCAATAGATTCGAATAAATCTTTCCCGTGGAGTGAAATACGGTTTCTTTTATCGCTTAGTTATTTACGGTTACTGTTGTTGCTGAAGTTTATAAAGTGTATATAGTTCCATATCTCTAAAGGAAAAGAGGACCAGTTTTACAACCACTTCGTTGTCTGTACGTCTGTCATTCAATAGTTTCAAGACCCATTTTCTCAGGAATATAGTGACAATACGTTGATATTACATAACGGGGCAGGCAAAGCACATAAAACGTTACGTAGACGAAAGCATGATTATTTCTCGTTTTGTGCCACTTCTAGAGACATGTTGCTACCCTGTCGGCTAAAGGACACCTAAACCAATTTCCTTAGTCACCTCTTACGACATCCGTGGAGGAAATGGAGAGGTGTTATTCTAATCCGACACCACACAGAATCATTGAAACATTATATTTAAATTGATATTTAATACTAAGATTGTCTAAGATGTACGGTTCCAAACTAGAATCTATATAGACTCGAAATAAGTCATTCAGAAATTGATTTAGTCAATAATAATAATAAGCAACTAAAAAAATAGGTTTTGTATGCTTTAGACGACAGGCTAACAACCTGTCACTATTATACATTAAACTGCCGTGAGACTCACTCATGTTGAAAAATGATCGGAAAACTAACGTTTAATAAATCGAGTTATCCGATAATTTTTCAATATAAACTTGTCACTAATATATGGTAAAAGTCCCTGTGCTCGACACTGACCCAACTGGCACTTGCAACCTTATGTCATAGTAATACAGGTGACAGATGGGTGTCATCTACTGGGCGTTGAGGCGTCGAGCATTGGTACTTTTACCTTACCTCTTCCATCTGTTTTTATAGATTCGTCATGTCTGTCTGTCCGTCCGTCCGTCCGTATGTCACAGCCACTTTTTTCCGAAACTATGAGAACTATACTAATAAAACTTGGTGAGTAGATGTGATGGTGAGAGAACCGCATTAAGATTTTGACACAAATTTAAAAAAAAAAGCAATAACTTTTTAGGGTTCCCCATACATGAAACTGAAACTCAAAAAAATTTTTTTCATCAAACCCATACTTGTGGGGTATCTATGGATAGCTCTTCAAAAATGATATTGAGGTTTCTAACATCATACTTTTCTAAAGTGGATAGTTTGCGCGACAGACACTTCCAAAGTTGAAAAAGTTGTGTCCCCCCCTCTAACTTCTAAAATAAAAGAGTGATAAATCTAAAAAATATATATGTTGTACATTACCATAAAAACTATCAACGAAAATGGGTTTGAACAAAATCTACCAAGTAGTTTTTTTTTAATAAATAAAAATAAAATTCGTCATTAGTTCGAAAATCTGTCACTAGATGGCGTTGAGTTGTAATCAGTTTGTACAGAACCCTCAGTGCGTGAGTCCGACTCGCACTTGGCCGGTTTTTAAACCTAATTTTATGCTAAAAGTGGCTGTCAAGCGTGAAATAATCATGATTCAGCCTATGTCACGTTCCGTGTCCTCTGTATGTATGTTTATGTTTGTTTACCTTGTGTTAGATAATGGTACCGTATTATATAAACCTGTCCGTCATTTCTGACATTGTTTACAAACTACAGTAGGTAATTACAGTGTTACAGTGACGTCCTGTCAACACGAGCCGCGTCAGAATTGTAATAGAATGCATTGTTGTTCTTTAATTGTTCTCCTAGCTTGTTAAACTAGGTAATATTAATAGCGCTTTTAAAGAACCGGAGAATTTTTAGGGTTCCGTACCCAAAAGGTGAAAACGGGACCCTATTACTGAGACTTCGCTGTCCTTACGTTCATCCGTCTGTTCGTCTGTCACCAGGCTGTATCTCACGAACCGTGCTAGTTGTATTCAATTTTAAGGGGCAGCGCAGACGACAGACTTTTATGCGATCGAGTCTGCAGAGCAATAAAAACTCTGAATGGAAACTCTCTGCGCGCCATTCAGAGATTTTATTGCTCCGCAGACTCGATCGCACAAAAGTCAGTCGTCTGCGCTGCGCCTAAACCTACAAATATTCTAAAAGTAGCTTTGAGACGTGGTAAAGTTATAGTTTTGACTCATCAAGGCATCATACAGGCGTGATGTAAGTATGTAATGTATGGTGTACAGTCAGGGAATCTAAATGTTTAGCAGGTTGACCGCCTTCATAATTTGTTCGCATTATAGGACAAACTCCACCATGAAGCTCAATATTGAGTATTTATGTCATGCAACTGGCTGGAAATAGTAATAAGGCCAATTTTAGAAGTATCTCAACCTGCTAACATCCAATTTCCCTGACTGTACAATAATTACTAAAAACTTTGTATGAGTGCCTTTACCACAAATACCACAATCACAACAGTACCTAGAGTAAATCAACTAATATTTGGGTAAATATTCGGGCGTTTGAACCGCTGTCATTATTCTCAACACGTTTTTAGGGTTCCGTAGCCAAATGGCAAAAAACGGAACCCTTATAGATTCGTCATGTCTGTCCGTCTGTCCGTCTGTCCGTCTGTCCGTCCGTCTGTCCGTATGTCACAGCCACTTTTTTCCGAAACTACTAAGACTATACTAATAAAACTTGGTGAGTAGATGTGTTCTGTGAACCGCATTAAGATTTTGACACAAAATTAAAAAAAAAGCAATAATTTTTTAGGGTTCCCCATACATGGAACTGAAACTCAAAAAATTTTTTTTCATCAAACCCATACGTGTGGGGTATCTATGGATAGCTCTTCAAAAATGATATTGAGGTTTCTAACATCATACTTTTCTAAAGTGTATCGTTTGCGCGACAGACGCTTCCAAAGTTGAAAAAGTTGTGTCCCCCCCCCTCTAACTTCTAAAATAAAAGAGTGATAAATCTAAAAAAAATATATGATGTACATTACCATAAAAACTACCAACGAAAATTGGTTTGAACAAAATCTACCGAGTAGTTTTTTTTTAATGAATAAAAATAAAAATTTATCATTAGTTCGAAAATCTGTCACTAGATGGCGTTGGCTGTAAGCTACATCACGGTATCGTTTACTTACGTATCGTTTACGGAACCCTCAGTGCGTGAGTCCGACTCGCACTTGGCCGGTTTTTATCAGATTTCGTAAGAAATTGGCACAATAAGTGTGTTACATAGTGTCTGTGCCTTATAGATAGGTACACACTAGACTATTATGTACACATTTCTCAAAGAATCTGATAAAAAAAGTGTTGAGAATAATGACAGCGGTTCAAACGCCCGAATATTTACCCATTTGCATTCTAAATGAGCTGATTGGTGTTAAATTGATTCTAATGACGTCAAACGTTTCATGTCATTAAAGAATGTATCACTGCAGATTAATTCGTAGTTGTTTAAGCGCAGGGCAGACGACAGACTTTAGTGCGATCGAGTCTGCGGAGCAATAAAATTTCTGGATGGCGCGCTGACAGTTTTCATTCAGAGTTTTTATTGCTCCGCAAGTCCGCAGACTCGATCGTACAAAAGTCTGTCGTCTGCGCTGCCTCTTATAGCTAGAATCTTCCATGGATGTCATAAGAGGCCAAGGACTAAGGAAATAGGTTATGGAGGCGACAGGCTAGCAACCTAGCTGTCATATTGTAACTTAAAATCAAAAAATATGCTAGAAGTAGCTACCACACGTGATATGGTCATTATCCTGTGTGCATTTCGTGTACTCTGCTTACTCCTTTGGGAATATATATACATACATACATACATATTCTCACGCCTGTATTCCCAAGAGGGGTAGGCAGAGCACAAGAATTCAAAAATCCAGTGCCACGTTTAGCAATTTCAGGGTAACCAGATGGTCAAACGTGATATTGCAGTGACAGGTTGCTAGCCCATCGCCCACAATACACTAACCCTTTCCCAGAGTCGACTCTTACGACACCCACGGGAAGAAAGGGGGAGGTGCTATTGTAACCCGGCACCACACGGGCAATATATGCGTGAAGTATGTATGTATGTATATTTGATTGTTAGCCTACTAAACTGTCGTTGATGTATCTTTAATTGACGAGTTAACAGACCTCGATTAATTCGTCGCCAACGTCTGACGCCATTCTATCATCTGAGAGTCTGTGTGTCTGTGACATACCTAGTAACTCTCTAACGGAAGCTGATTTTAACGTGGTTTTTCTATATTTCTGATTATACTTCTTACAATGCGAATCTCGCATGTATTCCAGGGTTGGCAGAGCATGCGAAACGATATGTAGACGAAACAATGCCTATATATTTCACGTTTAGTGGCTACTTCTAGCATATTTTTCTAGGTTTCAAGTTGGCAGTCCGTCGCCTAAAATATACCTTAACCTAACTTCATACAAACGCGAATCTTTTGCATACATACATACCAATAATAGTAACAGGGTTTGTTTACCTACCTAGTCAATGGTAGAGAACCCCGTGAAAGAATTCCGTGTAGAGTCGGATTTAGAATAACACCTCTCCATTTCTTTCGTGGATCTTGTAACTAGTCGTAAGAGACGACTAAAGCTATTAGGTGTAGGTATATTTTAGGCGACAGGCTTGCAACCTGTCATATTATACCTGCCAACTCAAAACCTAAAAGAATATTCTAAGTGGCCACCAAACGCGAAGTAGCCATGGTTTTGTCTGTGTAGCGCTTCGTGTACTCTGCCTACCCCATCTGGGAATACAGGCGTGATGTATGTATGTATGTTTTCTACATTTCTGGTTGTACTCCTTACAAACGCGAATCGTTCGCTTTTTTGCTCCATATCAATAATAGCAACTGGGTCTGATGACCTAGTCAATGGTAGCGAACTTTTCATGAATCCGACTGACCAGTGACCACTCTTTTCTTCCGTTATGTTCCGATTCCACTCATGCATAGAATCGCACATCAAAGTCGATAACCGTTAAGTAATACGTCTCAGTGAACGAGACCAGTACTTGCCTTGTCAACGTTTACGCTTCGTTTAAGGAACACTTGAAAGAGGTCTTTCGCGAGGATTGCACCAACTGGAGCATGAAAATACACCAGTGCTCGTTGGAAACATAGAGAGCTTTAAAACGGACGGCCACGTTGAAATACTATGAAAATAACATACGTACATCACGTCTCTACTATCAAATGGGTTAGGCATCTCACACTAGCCTTTTTAGTCACTCTTTTACATTTCAATAGTTTTTTAGCCGCTTCTAGCACTTTTTTAGATTTCAAGTTAAGAGGTACAATAGTGACAGGTTGGTAGACTATCGTCTAAAGCATAAATTATTTAACGTATAAATAAAAAAATAAGACTTGTAGAATAATAATGAGAACTTTATGATACTCTAGTGGGCTGAATAAATATATTTTAGAACTCACTATACTAAATTTGTTATTGTTATAGGGGAAAATAAACAGTATAGTAATTACCACGTTTTAATTAAAATAAAAATATTCCGTTAACTATATGATTTTATTTCTATCCTAAAATGTAAGTTTATATATGTCCTACTATATACAATAGTTCAGATTACAACATATTAAAGAAAAGGCTGAAATTTTTTTTTTTTATTAATTTCATTCTTATAAGCGTGTTGCTGTTATCAAAGGCTGTTTTGTCAGGATCTGGAAGTCGCATTAATAAAACCATGACTGAATTCAAAAGAAAAACCCCTTGAGATACAAAATCAATCATAATCTATGTAACTTCCAATGGGAACATACTTAAACTCAATTTCAAACTTCTTTTGACGATTTCTCGAAAGTGCAATTTTAGCAAGTATAAGTTTGATGTTTTTTTAAAAAAAAAATATGAGACTTAGGGTCATGATTGTTTCTGTGTTGAATAGCTTATCTACTATATAAAAATAAGTCGTGTTTTCCTTCCTGACGAAATACCTCCAGAACGCACGAACCGATTTGGCCAATTCTTTTTTTAAAATGTTCGTTGAAGTTCAGGGAAGGTTTGTAAGATGAGAAAGTGTTGAAAAAATTAGTGTAACATACTAAAAAACTAAAAAATCGTTCTCCCATACAAATTTTTCAACTCCAAAAAACAGTAAGCGCCGCAATATTTCATACATCTTACGCGTTTTTATTAAAACCTTCTCTCTTTAGCTCAAGAACGACGGAAGCGCCGCTGATTTTCATACGTCTCCCGCTTTTTTGCGAGCAAAATAGGTACTTTATATTATTCAGCACTAATGTCGTTACGGCGAAAGTTACTTACATTTCGTTAATAAATTAACCCTTATTCCCTAAGATACGCGGCTGTCAAAATTTATACTGAACTGACAAATTTTGACATTATTTACGGCATATTATCACCAGCCAGCTAGCCACTTGGCCACATAAAACCTATTTGGATGTTTAGATGTTTTGATACATTGTTGGTTTATGAATAACTAGCTGTGCCCGCGACTCCGTCCGCGTGGATGAGTGACTATTCCCATGCTATTCCCCCCCGTTTTTTCCACATTTTCCAATATTTCTTCGCTCCTATTAGTCGCTGCGTGATGTTATATTATAGCCTAAAACCTTCCTCAATAAATGGTCTAACCAACACACAAATAATTTTTCAGTTCGAACCGATAGTTCCTGAGGTTAGCGCGTTCAAACAAACAAACAAACAAACTCTTCAGCTTTGATTCGTCAAAGAAGATTAATTGTCTTTTTACTAAAACGCCCTCGAATAGAGCGCAAAATTAAAATACACATACATACATATCCTCCGCCTGTATTCCCGAGAGGGGTAGGCAGAGCACATGAATTCAAAAATCCAGTGCCACGTTTAGCGATTTCAGAGCAACCAGATGATCAAACGTGATACTGCAGTGACAGGTTGCTAGCCCATCGCCCACAATACACTAACCCTTTCCCAGAGCCGACTCTTACGACACCCACGGGAAGAAAGGGGGAGGTGCTATTCTAACCCGGCAGGCCGGCACCACACGGGATATAAATTAAAATCCATACTAATATTATAAATGGGAAAGTGTGTTTGTTTACTTTGTTTGTTTATCAGTCTTTCACGGCTAAACGAAGCGACGTAGTAACGTGATTTTTGGGTGGAGATAGTTGAAGGGATGGAGAGTTTAGGGTATGGAGAGTGACATAGGCTACTTTTTGTCTCTTCAAAACTCCCCATTTCACTAAAATGAGAGGTGGAAGTTTGTGGAGAATACCGCAATTTTATATGTAGAAAGCTGTAAATTGGTATATGGGATGAGCTATCTCTTCTGTGCTACCCCGAAATTACGCGAGCGGAGCCGCGGGCAAAAGCTAGTTTAACATAGATTTAGGAACTGTGCTTAACTCAATACCTGCCATAAGGACCCTTTACCCATGGACTGTCACATATTGTTTCCTTAGTCGCGTCTTACGACATGCATGGAAGAAGTTGAGAGGTGTTATTCTAAACCCAACTCCACACTGGCAACGGGATAAGATGAGAATAATACTTAAAAGTGACAAAAATAACTCCTCGACTGCTGTCTTATATGGTAACCCTGTAGAAGAAAACAGTCCTAACATATGAAGAGTAAGGCGATCGTTTACCATGAGGTGACTACACCTTTGCGTTCCTTGGGAATAACAAACAATGTACTGTCTATTTTTTAATCGCAGGTATACTAAACTGACACTGACAACTGCAAAATCAAATTTACAAATAGGTAATTATACCACATTTTTATGTTCAGTAATGCACTCTGAATACAAGTCGTTTAAAAATAGCCCGTGTAAAAATTTTGAAAAATGCGAGTATCATCACAAATCACAATCAACGATATTTCAGATTACTTTATGGAATAACTTACTAACAAAAATCGACATTAAATTTAATATCGTTAAGTTTCGATACTAGAGGTACAATTTTGGAATCACAAGAAACAAACATTACCGGCAATGTCATTTTAGCATCCGAATTAAAAAATAAACCGTCGCGGGCCTGCCCAATGCAACCGCCCCGTGTGTTTTCCCTCTGACGCCCAACTGAACTGCGGCTATTTCTGCAATGTTTACTAAACCAGTCTTATTTTAGCGCAATCCGGGCACTACTTACCATACGAGTTTATGTTAAGGAATTTATGTTTCCTTGTCGATTTTCCCTAATATGTAGTACAGTGCGCGTATAATTTGGCAAGGTTTTACGTATGAAAGTAAGTTCGCGTCGGTTTATGTTCTGGGCTACATACTGAAAATAATGTTTGGGTTGGAAAGCAGTTTCTGCGATACAGATTTGTATTTGGGCAAAATAATCGATCTGGGTATCGACTATTAAGGCAACACGTGGCTTTTTCTTTTGAAATAATTACATTTAGGGTAAGGTTTCTAGTTTAAACCGTTACATACATACATACATACATATCCTCACGCCTGTATTCCCAAGAGGGGTACATGAAACCGTTACATAGATACATATTTTGAAGATATAGGTAAGAAGAAGGCACCGTCAAGAATTCTATTCGGCATCAAACTCGGCTCGATTTTCAGGGAGAGTTTCTCTCTCCCTTCCTCCCTTCCTCCCTCTCCCCCCTCTCTTTCTCTCTCTCTCTCTAAAATCGTGCCAATTGCGATCCGGTACCTATAGTGAGTGTACCTGTCTGAAAAGAGGTTTACAAGACGTTAGTGATGATACATTGCAAAGATCTCTGATGACCACTTTTGTTTCAGGGTGTGTCGTTCATAGGATGGCACCAGAGGACGCGACTGGAGCGAGTACTACTGGTGCTGGTGGCTATTCTGGCCCTGGCGGTATTGCTGATCGTTCCTCTACTCCTGGCCATGCGCGGACCCACCTACTTGCCTGTGCCGCCTTGCTACCAGCCTGAAACCAAAGGTATGGTATTGTATTATAACCTGACCAGCATCGCAGTACAGTAGTACCAGAAATAAAAGTCACATCAATGTACCTGCGCAGAATGCATTATTTGAATACGTTTTTAGCCAATCATAATGCAGTGCCATTGCGCGGGAAAACATTTAACGGCCATTAGCTAAAATACAGCGCGCGACGCCGGCAACTCTGGCGCCCGCCATTTTGCCTGGCGAGTTGCGCGGGAAAGAAAGATTTTATGAAGATAAGTCCCGCGTACATATAATTATAAGAAAGATTTTATCTGTCATTGCATATTCTACCTAAGGTTTTTATTGAATTGATCATACATTCGATTTCATTCGGTATTTGTGTGATGTACCTAACTATATTTGTGGTACACCTGTACTGCGCCTTGGGTATGCGACGAGGAGGGGGGGCGGCAGTAGCCGCTTCATTCCAGTATTGCCGTGTTTCCGCATTACCATAATTTCAGTCATTTTGTACTTCGTATAATAACTTTATCTAAAGTTAGTACATACTCGTACGTTTATATCGTCAGCTACAGTAGCTAACAATAAAAGGTAAATAGACATTTACACTGCAGTGAACGTAAATACGGCATACCTCAGTGTACCTTTGTAGAACAATAAATTCAATGCTTAGTTCAGCCTCTTGTCATGCAAAATTCGTATAATAGAGAACAAAGGACAACGCAATGTTCAATTGGTTATAGCTTGGTGCAATTATTGCAATTATTAGTATCAGTAAGTATAAGTAATCTCAAAACAGACACTATTGTACCTCTTTCATCAATTTTTCAACCTAAAAGTATGATAAAAGTGGCTTCGAGACATGATACAGTCATGGTTTTAACTACAAATACATTATTATGCTACTAAATCTAGATCATATCATCATACATATGCTCCCGAATGGGGTAGGATGATCACACGATACGTTACATAGGCGAACTCATGGCTATTTGACGTTTCACGGCCACTTCGAGCTTAATTTCAGGTTTAAAACAAATGAAATGGGTATAATAGGGATATACTTAAGATATAATAGTCTATGGCCTAAGCCTATTGCCTTAGTCGTCACCTGTCCTTTTGTTCCTCGAACGTCGTAAGAAGCAACCAAGGAAATAGGTTTAGGTATACACCACCAAGCTAGCAACCTGTCAATATTATACCTCATCCATCTGTTTTTAACACTAAAAGTATGTATGTTAGATCAG
This sequence comes from Adoxophyes honmai, assembly GCA_005406045.1. NCBI lineage: Eukaryota > Metazoa > Arthropoda > Insecta > Lepidoptera > Tortricidae > Adoxophyes > Adoxophyes honmai. The sequence goes on along the minus strand of BHDV01004023.1, from coordinate 452,098 downwards.
CTAGATGTGGTTAAATTATGTTAGAAGTGGCTGCGAGGCGCAAAATAAGTAGCCATGCTTTTGTCCATGTCATGTCGTGTGCTCTGCCTAACCCATTTGGGAATACAGGCGTGATTGTACGAGTAGGTATGAGGCGCAGCGCAGACGAGACTTTTTGTGAGATCGAGTCTGCGGCGCACAATTAGTCTGCATGTCTGCAGTCTGCGCCTTACTTTTTGCACGTCGTGTGCATTACTTTTTATAATTCCATAAGTTCTATTTTCACAGACTAAACAGTCCGTCGCGGATAGTCTGCCGTCTGCGCAGGGCCTCATTGTATGTTTTAGAAACAAAACCTCTTTATCCCCAGGCTCCAGCGTCTGCCTCTCCAGTTCCTGCATCTACACAGCCAGCGAAGTCATCAGAGCATTAGACGAGACCCAGAATCCTTGCGAGGACTTCTACGAGTTCGCCTGCGGGGGCTGGATGAGGAACAACCCCATCCCTGAGGGGAAGGCGTCTTGGGGCATCTTCAGCAAGATTGAACTGCAGAACCAATTGATCATACGATCAGCTCTAGGTGAGTTTTAAGTTTATTTACGCTTGCAGTTTCCCAGGGTTAGTTGTAATACATCAACATCTAGTTCTCATCATAAACAACATCAGTTTTTCAAGCTTAAGAGGATAGGAGTCGCGCCGCTTCTCCATACAAACGTAGTCCCCTGTTTTCTCCGTGAATAATGACATTAGAGCAAAATTTTTTTTTACATTATATTTGTATCTGTTGTGGCTATGCCACTATGATTTGCTTTTATCGATTTTCTAATTTTTTTATTTTTTTTTATCTAGAATTCTCGTCTATAATATCTATTATTCACGAAGAAAACAGGGGACTACGTTTGTATGGAGAAGTGGTGCGACTCCTACCCTCTTAAGTCTCGGTTCCATTGACAAACAGATTCGCTTGTAGACACATTCACACAGTATACAGGATGGCCGGATACTGATATTGACCGTAAAAAAATTAACCAGTGGTCGGATATACGTGCGCAAAACCCCTACAATTTTTTTCACGAAAAATTTCCTTATTGACCTTATAGGAGACAAATGTTTCATCGCTCGGTCGATCGGTTGACTAAGAGTCGAAGTACAGTCGCGAACCTGGTTGGTTGAGCCACTTGCTACTGTTCGCAAATTAGACGTGTAATCAATGACCGATGTGACCGACTAGATGTTAGCTATTGGATTAGTATTACACGACCAAGTTACAAACATGGGTAAGTGGCTCAACAATCCCGGTTCTACCTACAAAAGGCTGAATATTTTCAGATTTTCGTATTTTTTTTACATGAAAATAACTTCACAGGAGTTTTCAGACGCGTTTATCCGACCACTGGCTGAAATATTTACGGTCATTTTCCGGCCATGCTGTATAGGATAGATGGCAATTTAGCACAGTTGCCATAAGGTAATGTCAGCAAAAATATATATACCTATTCAAAATGAAGTTTTTGTTGGTCAGGTTATAATATGTTTGCCGCAGTATTAATTAACGTGGAAAGACACGTATCAGTACGTCGACCATCTTGAGGATTGGAATGACGTACGGATATTTAATTACTTGAGCACGTTTTTGCCTATGAAATATGATCAAAACATCATTGGCATCTCATAGGCATCTTTTTAAGCTTGACAACGTCGGATTCATGTCCTTATAGTTTTGTGATTGAAATAAGGAAACAAGTACAAGACAAGGGTTACAACGGTTACATAGATTTATGGTTAATTGGAGGAATTGGAATACCTAATTAAATTAGAAATCCTAGCAGAATAAATCATATTGCCGTGTTTCTTTCTAAATACAATTCAGAAAACTGATAAAACCGATAATCTTGTTTTACGGGTGAGGTTGGGCTTAGTATAACATAATACATCCGTTTATTCGGTGGATGTCGACCATGGAAATAGTTTAAAGTATATTTTAGGTGACAGACTAGCAACCTTTCACTATTGTACCTCTGAACTTGAGACGGAAAAATATCCATTTGAAGAACAATGTACATTAATAATGTATGTATGTTGAATTCAATTGTGGTTGTTCAGCAAATCATCAAAGCCGGTAATATTTCCTGATACTGTTTGTAACTTCCTGAGTTTCTTCCTGATAAAAAATTAACGTGGTCTTGCTAAGCGTGACACTCTTGGTTTTCCCTCTATCAGGTCATCTAACCTCCATTTAAATTAGCGTTCAGATTTAACGCGAATCGTTCGTGAAATGACAAAAACAGAGACATCTAACCATTTACCTAACGCGAAATAATGCCTTATAAAACCATATGTATTGAAATGGTCAATGTTTGTACGTTCACTTACTACTCGTTACGGCGCGTACAGTCTTCAGGGTATTTTGGGAATGTTTGTGAGATACTTTGTTTATTTTAAAATTGGAATTCCAACGGATACATTTGAAATTTTCTCTGAAATCCAAAGGTCCATTCCAGAATTTAGGTACGCTCCGCTGGCGAAACCTCCGTGAAAGGTCTACGGGAGAAAGAGACAGCAATATTGATAACGTTCTTAAGCCTAATAACGTCCGGAAGCGGACCTTCCCGTTTTTATCCCGGAATTTTCATGACAAAAATACGAAAATTTTGTAATATTGTCCCGTCTTTTGTATTCCGGCTCTTAGCCTATCGCGTAGCATCGCAATATCGAACAATTGCAGGTGCGTACACGCCCAATAACGTGACTTGTGTACGCGACGGTAGGCACAACACAGGGTGCAATGACCTGAAAAGCGATGAAACATAATATTTCTCCCACTAGGTCAATAATGAAAATTTTCAGGGTTTACAATGGTTTTAAACGCGTATACTTCTTGTTGAAATATTTATGATTAATTCCCGGCCATGTATACCTAGTCTGTGCCAAAGAATCTTGAGGGACATTGTCAATGCAATTATATCTGTTTATGTAAGTATGAGATGAGAACGGTAAGTATGAGAATTTGCGACGATGCCTTTGGATTTATCGTACAAAATGCTATTTTTAAAATAAACGGAGTACAAAAAATCTGCCGGCTTAATACAGCAAGGCAAGAGTTAATAAGAAAATATTTTTTGTTGTTGTTTTGGTTATTACTTTGCGCCAAGTGGCTAGCTTAAAGTCATGTAATCATTTTTTTTTTGTGAATTAAAGTTCCTTGTCAGAGGTCACGTTGGAAAACAATAGTCATTTTGGGGTAAGGCAGATACATTTTTAACAAAACAAAAACCAACTAAACATCTCTCGTATTATGAAACAGGCTTGATTGGTCTTCATATTTAATTACTTTTATTCTATGGACATATTTGCTGAATTTTGTAAAATTAAGAGGAAGCGATTGAAACGATATGCGGCCCGACGGTGATTTGTGTTATTTTGTATCGCTCCAACTGTACGCGTTACGTATTTCTTTAAATCCACTTATTGTATACTTCTACTGAATTAGACCGGCATTGTAAATTATTCAGTACTTTGTATCTTTTATCATCACACGAAAATTTTGCGTTTCTTGTTTACACGCCGTTCCGTTCCATTTGGATAGTTAGGTACATAGACAAACATAACAATTGTTAGCGGTCATTGTTATGGTCCTTTTTGTGAATATGCTTATGGCGTATGCTTACGCGGATTTTCCTTTTATGCTGGGAAGTAAATAAATGACGTAATAAGCAGGAAAACCGGTTAAGTGCGTGTCGGAGCGTACATTGAAGGGTTCTATTTAATATCGAGTCTCCGACGCACAAAAAGTCTGCGTGGATTGTATGCATTGTGCGGCGACTTTTTGCGCGTCGTGTGCGTTACTGCATATAATTCCATAGGTTCTATTTTCACAGACTAAGTCCGTCGCGGATAGTCTGTTGCCAGCGCAGGGCTTATGAGATTTCAACACCCGTCAGGTCACAGCCAAGTGCTAGTATAAACCATTTCGTTGACGTTTTGCGATTATTCAACTGTTTGTTACAGAAAAAGTCAACGTATCCGACGAAAATGGAGCAGAATTCAAAGCAAGGGTGTACTACGATGCCTGTATCGATGCCAATGAGACTATAGAGAAATTAGCGGAGAAACCGTTAGTGGAAATCATAACACAACTAGGAGGGTGGCATTTGCTTAATAATACACTGAAGAATGCTAAGGAATTCGACTTGCAGATGATGTTGCAGGATATACAGAATAAGTAAGTGTTTTTTTTTTTTAGTTTTTTGTTTAGGATGTTTGATGAACTGTCGATGAAGCCGGATGAAAGAGTGAAATTCGGCGAGCCGGGCCAAGTCTCATGGAAATTAAGTTCAAAAAGTTACCGACCAAAAACATCCTGTCAAGGTTTGATGATAAACTTAGGTTTATCGATGTTCCCTCGGTTTTTCCCATACATCGACATAGGACGCCAACCGGACGTAAAAAAGTTTTTTTATTGCAAAAATGAGTTTACATACTCATTTATTTCTTGTAATGTAAGTGCAAATTACGACTGTCGGATATTTTTCCTATGATACGACACGACTCATAGTTTTATATGAGTAAGGGATTATTTCGTTATAAAAATAGAGTTTTGACAAACAGACGGACAACCAAATGATCTTACAATGACGTTCTTGCAGTTGTCACTAGATTTAATAAGTATTTAAAAAGTAAAACTAGACTATTTTTAAGGCATTGGACTCTTGGCGTATTTAGCCAACTGAACTCTTAAAAATGTTGTATATTTTCAGATATAATTTAGGCGGACTTTTCAATTGGGCGGTGACGGAAGATGACCGGAACTCTTCTGAACATGTTATAGTTGTAAGTAAAGTTTCTATTGAAACTTTATTTTTAGACGTTAACAACTTAATAACCATTTGAGATATGTATGTTAATGACATTTGGACGACATTAGCCAAAAACACGCAGTTCTGTTACTTGAACTTGGCTTGACACACTACCGCGTGTCTAAATCTCGCGCCTTACTTTGCTAAACCAACAGGTAGGCTTTAAGCAACAGGCTACCAATCCGTCACTATTATACCTAATCTGTCACTAAGGCCGGCCACATACATTCGGAATTTTTCCGTTCGGAATCCCGAATCGGAAAATCGAACGCAGTCAATCCATACAGGATCTATGGACTGCCACACACATTCGTTCCGGAATTCCGAACGGAATTTTTCCGAATGTGTGTGGCGGTCCATTGATTTTGTATGGATTGACTGCGTTCGGAAAGTATGATTCGAGATTCCGAACGGAAAAATTCCGAATGTATGTGACCGGCCTAACCTGCGAACTCAAAACCTAAAAAAATATGCTGGAAGTGGCACCGAAACATGAAATAACTAGTCATGGTTTTGTCTACATAGCGTTTCGTTTACTCTCCCTACCCCCTTTGATAATGCAGGCGTGACTTATCTATGTATGTACTAAAATTGTGCTTAAATTTTGGTTTGACCATGTAACGTTCGCTCTGCCAAACTCCATTTGGGAATATAGCCGTGATATTTATGTCTATGTTTGTTATTTTTAGCTAGACCAAGGTGGGCTGAATCTACCTACCCGGGACTACTATCTCAACAAGACAGGCCACAAGAAAGTTCTAGACGCATACCTAAACTACATGACAAGGGTCTGCGTTTTACTAGGTTAGTAAACTTTGTATTTAACATAGTTAAGATCAATAAAATGTATGAGAATTGTCCATACATTTCAATACAAAACTAGCATGAGACTCATAGTGAAATAAAGTGAAATAAAATGGATATCTACACTCTTTGCTCCCGATGATGACTCAGCAATAGACTCGAAACATGTCGAGCTAATCTCTATGAAAGGAAGTGTGTGTACCCATTTTACTTCACTACACTAATTTAAACAAATTTTAATGTGCCTTAAAAAAAAACTTTGTCGCAATGCGGGGTATTTATTCCTCTTTTGACAGCTCCTTTCAACGAAAGAGAATACAGCGGCTAAAAACCGTACGGGATCGTTCCTCCGTACCATTTTTAAAAATGTTCTCGCAGCTTTATTTGCAGCCAGTTGTCAGAATGATTGCCTTAGGCATAGTCCTGTAAAAATAGTTGTATGAGTGTGAAATAAAAAAAAAACTTAACTTTTAATTTCTAGGAGCAAACGAGACACAGGCCAAGGAGCAAATGAGTAAAGTCATACAGTTTGAGACGGATTTGGCGAGTATAACTACCCCCTCAGAGGATAGAAGGGATGAGGAGGGGCTGTACAACCCCTACACGATAAAGCAGTGGCAGAAGGAAGCGAATTTCTTGAACTGGACTGTGTTTTTCAACGACGCTTTCAAGTTAGTCGGAAGGACTGTAAGTGCGAGTTGATTCTTCTTTTCAATTCTTTTGATATTTACTTTCAGCTAGCTAAATTACTGATTATTCAAGTTAGAGTTACAAGTTAAAAGTCACTCCGTGTGGTGTCGGGTTTAGAATAACACCTCTCCATTTCTACCGTGGATGTCGTAAGAGGCGACTAAGGACATAGGTTAAGGTATATTTTAGGCGACAGGCTAGCAACCTATCACTATTGTACCTGCCACCTAAAAACCTAAATTAAGCTGGGTCCACGCTACGCGAGCCGAGCACGAGCCGAACACAAATTAGTATAGTGCGGACCGACTTACAAGCCTCGAATGAGCCGTCTTTATAGGGAGCTTTGCGCTCGGCTCGTGCTCGGCTCGCGTAGCGTGGACCCAGCTTTATGCTAGAAGTGGCTACAAAACGTGAAATAGTCATCGTTTTGTCTATGTAGCGTTTTGTGTGCTCTGCCTACCCCACTTGGGAATACAGGCGTGATTGTATGTAGGTATGTACAAGTCAAAACCGATTTAATATATTGATATTGTTACATTATATTACTACCGACCCGCCCTGGCTTTACACAGCTTTCTAGTTGACCTTTTTAAGGAGTGAAATAATTATACTTAGTACATTATTTTGATCTATCTCTTGGGTTTAAAAGGTTTCGGCACGGGCTATCCGTTTCCCAAAACATCCGTTCCCAAAACACCCGGTTCAAAATATCAGTTTCTTCAAATGAAAGTATGCCAAAAGATCCGTTTCTCACGACACCACTATGTCGAAACACCCGGTGTTCATATCAACCAGATGCCAAAAGATACGTCTTTCATGACACCCGTAATCCCAAAATATCCGTTTCTCATGACACCACTATGTCGAAACACCCGGTATTCATAATATCAACCAGATGCCAAAAGATTAGTCGCTCATGATTCATGACACCTGTATCTGAAAGGCAAATAATATATATCTGGCCGCAGTTTTTCTTTTTGGCCGCATACTCAAACTTCTAATTTAATAATTAAGCATCGGAAAAATGATATAGCCTCTAAAAAACGCCCACTAACGCCCACTAAAAATGTCAAGACTTCTGAGTTATACATTGCCACCAAATTTACTAACTCGGCCACAAAATTTGTAACTCATCATCATTTTACATTTTACAGCTTCAAATCAAGCTCCTCAAAAATTATGTATTGAAGCTTCCGTAGACAACATTAAATATTCTAACTTAACATGGTGTTTTGGGAAACGGATTATTTAGAAAGGGAACGGTCATTTTGGGAATAGGTGTTTTTGGGAAACGGATATCAAGCTAAATCTTATATTTTGGGAGAAGCATATTTTGGGAAGCACTTATATTGCGAAACGGATTATTTGGGAAAAGGTGGTTATGGGAACGGGTGTTTTGGGAACGGATGTTTTGGGAAACGAATAGCCCGTGCCGAAACCGTTTAAAACGCGTTTGCAATGTAAGCGCAAAAATACTTATGTATTTACGACATCACATTAGAAACCTTTGAAGTTAACAGTATTTCTCAATTATATCATGCATTTAACCTTCCTTCAAACAGAAAAAGTTATGTTTAAAAAAACCGCATCAAAATCCGTTTCGTCCTTTTAAAGAAGCGACTTTGTTTTATAATATTTAGTGATAGTGATGATGATGAACTAGCTATAGTTAAATACCTAAGTTTTTATCACACCTAGATTGAGCACTGAAATATTGAAATATATTTCCAGATCACAGAAGACGAGAGGATAGTGGTCTACGCGCCAGAATACTTCAGGAATTTAACCAAAGTCGTTCGGAAATACACTAAAAGCGAGGAGAACAAAAAGTAAGAACATTTAACCTTAATTTGTGTTCATTCACAAAACTCGTGATAACTGATGCTGCTCGGTTCCCACCGGAACCGATAACAGCTTTCTGATAATGCTGTTCAAATTACAAGGACTATTGTTTACATTTTCAAAATAAATGTCGTTTTGGGGAAAGACTCAAATACCTAGAGAGATCTTTCTCCAAGAATCTTTATGCCTGGGAATTGGTCCACGGAGAAAAAGTTGGAAGTTGCATTTATGAAACAACTACGAAACTACGTCAGCGCCATTTTGAACATTTCGACAGTGTATAACCTAGGTGACGTTTGTAGAAGTTCGGCTACTCGATGATAGATGGCGTTAGGGGTCGGTCAACTTTGATCTCAATGTCCAACGCAGCAATAGTAGACACATTTGCAGTTGTAATTCAATCGTATTAAAAGTGAAAAATGAGTGTCCATTTGAATTGGGGTGTCTAAAATTTTATCGAAGACATATTCCGTACAGTCAGCAGACTATAATATGGTAGAATTAATGCTGTGTCCGTCAACTTGAAAGTTTGACTTTAGCGACTTTGAAAGGAATTTGTTTAAAAAATTATATACCACTTAGCCGGCTGATGGTACTTTTACGCAAAGACGCTTAAATTAAACAATTTTGTTAAGTAGGTAGTAGGTATCGTAGAATCATAATCCCTTTTTTTTCTAGAATATTAAAGAACTATCTGATCTGGCAAGTTTCACGGTCTTTATCTACGTACTTGTCCAAATCTTTCCGGGATGCGACCAAGATCTTGCGCAAAGCCCTCTACGGGTCAGAAGGCACCGAAGAATCCTGGAGATACTGCGTCACCGACACTAATAACGCTATTGGTAAGTAAATAAACCTCAAATCTTCTTAAATTATTGTAATCTGGTTTTCTCCGACTCTTACGAGCAATCAGGGCTTCGCTGAAAACTGGCGTTGCTGCACCTTACTGATGCAGCAACTCATGCTGAGCGAAGGCCCATTTTCGGTTCTCTTGTGTCACCAAGACATACTATAATAATTATAAGATTTTTGATGGTTTGAGGACCTGAAAATAAACATCTTTCTGAATGGGTGACAAGCAATGCCGTTGATCAAATTAAAGATTTGTTCCTGATTCGTCATATTCCTTATTCGACATTTTCCTAACTGGCCATATTCCTAACTCGTCATATTTCCGATTGGTCATATACCTTATATACCTTATGTCGAGTTAGGAATATGACCAATCAGGAATATGACGAGTTAGGAATATGGCCCGTTAGGAAAATGACGAACAAGGAATGTGACCAATCAGGAATATGACGAATCAGGAACAAATCAAATTAAATTTGACAAAGTCTATAAGATTATGCCCAACCACTTTGAGATACGGGGATGTGATTCGTCAGGCTTTCGCAATATAAATTTCAGCCTTTAATATCCATCACCGTGTGGAAAATTTGGCATGTGGACCACAGCAAAACCGTGTTCTAGAGATCAGCTAGGCTCATAGCTCCAGCGAGCCATAAAACCACTGCTCGAAAATTAGAAGATATAGTTTCTTCTTTCACCTTTCCAGGTTTCGCTGTAGGTGCCATGTTCGTTCGCGAAGTGTTCCATGGAGAAGCGAAGACTCAAGGAGAGCATATGATTAACAACATTAGAGATGCCTTCAAGAATAACCTGAAGAACTTGGACTGGATGGACTCTGAGACGAGGAAAGCGGCCGAAGTGAAGGCTGATGCCATTACTGATATGATTGGTAAGAAATGCTATTGTAATTTACCGTATTGCTGTTGAATAGAACTGTTCAGTTTCACAGGGCGATTTTATAGTAGTACTACGTCTTCGTTAGTAGATTGTGATACAATATTGAAATGACAATTCATACAATTGGAAATGATTGGTGGGATAATGGCAGCCAGTTGAATGGAGCAAGGTCGTGGGTTCAAATCACAACTCTTAACCAATTTCTTTATGTTCATTATTATTATGTTTATGTAGTAACAAAAAATACCAGATTATTGTCATTGATTGGATACTATTTATCCGAAAAGAAAATTGTGGATGTGAAGTGACGATAAAGTAAGGATAATTGAGCGATTGGCTCAAATGAAGAAATCTGTATTGGTACATCATGGTTGTAGTTCCTAATGTTTTCATTGTAGATTCGATGTAGACAATTAATACAGATTTCACATTTACATTTCAAACATATTTAATTTTCTCCCTTCCCCTATGTTTTATCAGCTAGATTAGAAGAAGCATCTCATATTCAGGCCCTTAATTACCTAGTCTTTGATGGCCCACTAAATCTTCTTGCAGGTTTCCCAGACTATATTCTTCATAAGGATGAACTGGACAAACAATACCAGGAGCTGACGGTGAAGCCTAACGAATACTTCGAGAACAACATCAACTTCAACCTGTTCAGTTTGAAGAATGATTTGAAGAAGTTGGACCAACCCGTCAACAAGACCAAATGGGGTAAGCACATGCTTTACATACAATCACGCTTATGTCCCCAAATGAAGTAGGCAGAGCTAAAGACACGACAAAACCAAATATATCGCGTTTAGTGGCCAATTGTAGTGAAATTTTAGGCAAAGAAAACAGATAATTTCGGTAATTGGTGTGCTTTCGTGTAATTTTTAATTTCTATGATTCTCAAGGGCTCCAAGATTAAATTTGAATATCCAAACTATCCGAAGATTCCGTTTTACTATTATAATATAACTAGCTTTCTGCCCGCGGCTTCGCCCGCGTGGAATTCAGTTATATTGCGGTATAAGCACAACAAATTTACATGTTTATATTCGATTGCAATATTTTACCATGTTTTAAACGACACACAGCGCCATCTCCAATCCATCCATCAAGCAAACTGTATTTTTGTTTTCCCTAGGGAATATCAATTTTTTCCGGGATAAAAAGTACCCTATTATTTAATCCGGACTTATATCTTTAGGTCAGCAAAATTTCAAAGCAATCGGATTCTAACAAACAAAAAAACTCACTTTCCTATTTATAATATTAGTTAGGAAGTAAGGATAGTGTTATCTCCATAATGGATGTCATTTTTCTATCAATTGTGTTGATTAAAAAAGCAATTTCATTATCAGCCTATATTCGTCCACAGCTAGACATAGGCCTCTCCTATGGCACGCCACTCAATGCGGTCCTCCATTTTCCTCTTCCAACCACTCCCAGCCACCTTGCGTATATCGTCGATCCATCTTGCCCATAGGCGTCGCTACTTACGTCACTACGTTTGGCGAAGTATATTAATGTATAATGATAACACTCATTATTTTCCCAGGCATGACTCCATCAACAGTGAACGCTTACTATACTCCAACGAAGAACCAAATAGTGTTCCCTGCGGGCATGCTGCAACTGCCGTTCTATGATGGAGACAACCCGAAGAGTGTGAACTATGGAGCCATGGGAGTGGTGATGGGCCACGAGCTGACGCATGCCTTCGATGACCAGGGGAGGGAGTATGACAGGTTAGTACAGAGAAGTACATGGAATTCAGGTAGAAAACCAAATAGTCAAAAGAACGAGTGTAAGCAGCTTTTTGGAAATGTAGCGACACTAGCGCCACCTATCGTCAAGTAGTAGAACTTCTTCCACAAAACGTCAACTGTCAAAGTATTCTACATCGCGCTAACGAAGTTTCGAAGATCGATTGCATAAATACAACTTCCAACATTCTCTCTGCTACCTGGAGAGAGATCTCTCCATTGGAGCCTTTCATACAGAAAATTCGAAGTATCAACTCCGTCCTATGTTTTGTTTAATTTACGGTTCATGAAGTTAACTCATAGTATCTTCTGATTTAAAGTGGGTTCTACTCTTGTCGGTAGGTACAAGTTTCTCCAGTCCATCATTTACATTTACATAGTATTTAAGAATCATCGCTTTCTGATATGGACATCTACAGGGTTATTTGTAAATCACTGACACCCTTTTAACCCTGTATTCCTACCACTTAAACGAATGTTTTTTGTTTTACGGTTTTTGTCATAACTCAATATTTATCGAGTAGTAACGTTTTGAAAATTTGAGACTCACTCTGTTTCATTCAATACTCTGTACCGCAACACTGGCGGCTGGCGGTACCTTTGACTGTCGGCGTGCCGGCTTGTAGGTACGCATTCCCGCCTCCCATTCGTTGTCCCTTACAAACATGCCGTGCCGCTCATTTAAAGTTTGTGATGTCCTTGTCTTGCGAGATTCGGCGTATTTTAGTGTGTACCTGTTGTGTACGTGTTGTGGTAAAAATCAGAGTACGAAAATTTTGTACAAGGATTTATTAATTATTATTTATTAGTATGAAAAAAAAAACTGACCAATTTTAAAAAGTCGTAAAACAAAAATCGTTTGTTTATGTGATAGGAATTTAGGGTTAAGAGGGTGTCAGTGATTTACAAATAACCCTGTATATTTTGCCTCACATTCAGTATTGTAGCGACCTTACCGCCACCTATTGTTGAGTAGCAGATCTTTGCATGCAATCGTGTTCCAAATCACTTTCAAATTACAAAATCCTTGTAGGCTACTAAAATTCTATAAACTCTTAAATCCATTTGGACTTGTGGCTACAAATAGTTATTTAGCTTTAATCTGTATGCGCAAATGCGGAACTTCGACATCAAAATCAACATCCGCATTTGCATCTCCTCCATAAAAAAATAAATACGGAGTTTATGCGGATGATTAGTATTAGATCTTGTGCATGATTTTTTAATGTACCAAGCCTTCAGCACCTGCGGATGTAGGATGTGCAATATCAACACATCAGCATTGACGTTAGTCAGAAGTCAAAAAATACTCATCCGCAATATACTCATTACGCGACAATATTGTTCAGGTTTGGAAATCTCAACCAGTGGTGGAACAATGCTACCATCAGTCGATTCAAGAAGCGGGCGGAATGTATACAGAAACAGTATTCTGACTACGACATGGAGGGACAACATTTGAATGGAAAGCAGACTTTGGGTGAGACAGCCATATTTAGCTTTAGGTGATGAGGTGACAATTAGTACGTTCCACTTATCGCCCGCAACGCCATCGAACACGACCGCAGAAATTGCTGTTCCACTAACGTAAAAATGACGCGAGCGTTATCGGCGAAAGTTATAGGTGGAACGCACAACTTGAGCGCCGTTTGCCCGCAATATGGCGACATAGAGCGAACGTGAATACGTGAAGCTGTGGGCTATCGCGACCAGTGACGTCATTCTATGGCGTCGAACGATCGCTCGCAACGACATGGAAACCTTAGGTAGAACGATACAGAGGGTGTTATGTTACAAACGTTGCGGGCGATTAGTGGAACGTACTCATCATACATAGCATGCTAGTGTAGCGACCCCTAGCGCCACCTATCGCCGAGTAGTAGAACTTTTACAAACGTCATCTGTCATCAGCTGTCAAAAACTATTCCGCGTCGCTACGATAGTTTCGTCAATCAGATGCGTATCAACTTCCATGTTTCTCTGTGGACTTCGGTTCCCAGACATAACATTGCTTAGTATGAGACTCAACGGTGTCTTTGCGAAAGATGGTATAAATATAGTTATTTTATGTTTTAAATGTTTGTTTTATGTTTTAAAGTCATGGTTTTAAATTTTTACTTACTCAACGTATGCCTCTTGCCTTTCAGGTGAAAACATAGCGGATAATGGTGGCCTAAAAGCGTCATTTCATGCATATTTGGACTACAGTCGGAACGAAGCCAAAGAGAATGTCACTCTACCCGGCCTGAAATACAATCATCGACAATTATTCTTCATATCTTTTGCACAAGTAAGTGGAAAAATAGTTCTCTTAAAACTATAAGTAATCATTATCTTTTACAGTTTAGTTAGGCATGTTTTCTTATTTGGACTCGATCTAGTCTTACGACCATGTTGTGGCTCTTTTTTGGTTAAAACTCTCCAATGATTTCCCTCCATAGGCCTTTTGTATTGCGCGTAACAATTTATAACTAGTAAAACTAGGGGGATTGTAAAACTAGAGGTGTTTCGTTTTTTAAATATATTTTTTACAATTTTTTTAAAGCTAAAGAGTGTCAGTCCATGCAATTTAAACGATTTAAGGCCGGCCGCATACCATACGAAATTCCGTTTCGGAATAACGAATCGGAATATCGAACACAGTCAATCCATATAAATCTATGGACCAGCTACATTCAGACGGAAGTTTTCCATTCGGAATTCCGATACGACATGTATTTTTGGAGTTAAAATTTTGTTTGTACCTATGGCTATTAGTTCCATTTCCTAATATAATAGTTGCATAAGTTTAACTTAAGATGGCAGCACTTTTCACTATGACTTGAATGTTCTTACTGTGCAAAGTTGCAAAATAAGTGGTAATTCTCAGTTTTTTTAATTAATCAGCCCCAACCTCAATATGTATGTATGTGGGCGGCCCAAAATAGGAAATACAGCCATGGTTGGTCATGGACCTCAGCCTACCTCATTTGCGAATACAGGCGTGATGTTTACGTATGTTACAGGTCTGGTGTTCCTCAATGACTAAAGAGGCTACAAAAATGCAAATAGAAAAGGATGACCACACTGTCGCCAAGTACAGAGTAATCGGCCCCATTTCCAACCTAAAAGAATTCTCCGAAGAATTTCACTGCCCCATTGGTTCGAAAATGAATCCTTTATCCAAATGTGAAGTTTGGTAAAATGGAAATGAAAATGCTTGGCGTGCTAAGAGCTTCAGCGTTCCTAAATGTATGCCTGAAGTGTGTTAATACGTGTTAAATCCCAGTTATGCGACTACTGTACGCTTCTTGAAAGAGTATTGATCAATTCAATCTGCAGGCAGACAAACGACAGCGTACCAACATAAAAGTGACACTGACAGTTGGTAGCATTAAAAGCAAAAGTGCTTTATGAACAATATTTTTAAACGTTTGATGCCACGTCGCAAGTTTTTGTTTTTGTAAATCAAAAATAGGTACCAAGGTTTAAAAAATACATCAATATGCTTGAGTGAAAGAAATGACTGAGTCTCGAGAAGATCTGTTGGTTGAGCAATTTTTTTATATAATTGTAGTTTAACATATATTGTCATGAGCTTAGCATAGAAAAGTTGTTGTGGTAATACGGGATAACGGGTAACTGGTCAAATAGAAAAGTGCCGGTTGATAGGTAGATGTTTCATAGTAAAAACACCATGTACCTAACATCGAGCGACTATTATAAGTGCCATTCACAAAATAAACAAATATGTGGGAATCAACACTTTAGATAATATGTTGATGTTGTTTATTTAATAACAAAATTAAGTATGTTTAAATTATTATAACCTAATTTTACTTTAATAATTAAAGCAACTAAGAACAAATTCCTATGTTATGCATTATTAGGTTTTCGCTTTTAATTGTGTTTCAAAAACACATAATATAAATATTTAAATAGGTGTTAGTTTTTATAAAAAGGGGCGTTTTATAATATTTTATTTGTCATTTTATACGGCACAATTCGTAGATTAATGTTTTATGCCAGTGAGGTTTATTTTGAATAAACATGTGAATATATTTTTTGCTATTACGTATATTGATATGAGGGTATGTGTGCAATGTTTTGACGTACTTAATTTTAAGTGAATATAACCGTATGTAGTGCCATTTATAGTTTGTGTAGTGAAGTTATGTAGATGTAAAAAGTATGTAATGTTAAGTGTACTTTTAAAATGCTGGTCATTTTTATTTTTTTGTATTTTATGCTTTAAATTATCGCAATGAAAATAAAGCCGAATTTTCATTTGATGGTTTGTTTGCGCTTAGTGATTAAAGATTAATTAAACGAAAACGTCGTAATTTTATATTTTCATTTACATAATACGTCTTGTCATATAACCAATTATATAAGTGTGGTAAATGTTATAAATGTGAATGAATGAAATTACAAATAATTGCCCCTATAATAATGTTTGAGTTCGTATTTTGAATAAGTTGTATATTACTTGACTTTAAAATCTCAGTTGATTTGATTATTTCAATTTCACCTGTATCTTTAACACAGGGTTATCGACAGTATCTGTACTTATTCGTAAATTGTTTCTTGCTGTGCTGTGATAATATAATTTTTCATAAAAATGTGCCCCGTAATCATGCTATTTGACCACATCGAGAATGAAGATATTCGCACGAGTTGTCTATGTCATAACTAAGAAGTACATAAATAGGAATAATGTTCCGCAATGGTGACAATAAACATTTTGTCTCTCGGTGTTCCCCATTCCTATACTGTAAAAAGTCGTTTTTCATGTTCTCACGCCATAAATTAGTGAATAGACTGATATATATGGTAACTTCCGTTTTACTGTACGTTTTAAATTCCAGCTTAAAGCTTTTGCGCAAAAATATGTGTACAAATAAATGTAACTATAATCAGTTATATATATAACAACGATGAAGAAGACGTAAATAGAAAACTAACAGAAGTTTATGTACAAGATTGCATACATAACATACTTACCCAAAAATGTAAAGCAGGATAGTAATATGTATGTATTGTTATTATGGATATACGACTACTTTAACCCTCTGAGATCATTTGTATCGTATGGCTGCTACGGGTAATAAAAATCTATCAATTTATGTTTTGTTCATTTGCATAAATTTATTTCAATAATGAGTTTTATAAAAAAATAATTAACATTTTACGACCGCTTTTGGTGTCTAATTTACTATTTGTTATTATTCCTTGTTGTTAAGTAAAGTAATTTTATTAAATTCGGGTCTTCACACACTACTATAATTAATATTGATGTTCCCATATCATACATTTTATATTTTTAATAGACATCATATTGTAAGAAATAATATATGAGACCAACTTTGTATTTATTTAAGCAAATGTAGAAAAATCTCTATTACTTACAAATCACAGTATTAAGACGTTGCCAAAGCGAATAGCCTTTGCTTAGCTAAAGCTTGGCAGATAAACAAATTGTAAGAAACACAAAACTAAAGAGGCGAAGTGCATGATTATTGATTATAACATATGTTTAAAGTCTATAAGCAATTTATGCACTTAATCAAGTCTCATTTATCTCCATAGCTGGGCACCGTTTGTAATAAAAGTTAAACAATTATAATAATTATACTAATTTCATAGAGTGTGTTGATAGATAAACCATTTCACTTCGGCCTACTAAACTTAGTTCGTGTTAAAAATTTCATCTCATTATGAGCTCCTGTTATATAACTGTCTTAATAAACGGTTAACAGACTTTTGGAAAGCTAAGCATCGGAAGTTAAAAAGATACCGCTAATATTCTTTGCGCTTGCTTAAAAAAATAGTTTGTGAATTGTAATTATAACTTCGCTATGTAATTAATGAATACCGGTACTCGTATTAACTGTATTGTGCCCAGCTATGTTTACATATTCTATCTTAACGTAAAACTTTGATACCAAATATAGTTTACTTAACAAAATTTGTAAATAAATACAATTATTTTTATTAATACATACTTACATAAAACCGTGTCAGTTACATATGAGTAATAAATATTTTAGTATTCCAATGAATGAACAACATTTCGTAAAATAAAGACAGTCGTTTCTTTATTCAATTGTTTTGATGAAGTTCAGAATAAAACTTGTATTTACCTACAGTAGTTTTGTTTCATTTACTTACCTCGTGAATGACTCGTAAACCAACTAATAAGGAACAAGCTTAATTAATAAAAATGTAAGAAATTTTTAAGTACTTTACATCTTTATTTTAGCTGGTAAATGTACAACCGTATTTCATTGCTGGTAGCTAACAAAAAAGGACCCAATAGACGTCTGTTTGGATCGGAATGATTAATCAATGACAGGTAAAATTTTGTCACTTTGAAGTCAAACAGAAGTCCTTAAAAAAAACTGATGGAAATCAGTATTTTTCCTAAAAAAGAGGAAGTACCTTTAAAACACCAGTTTATACATACAAACATACATATTCTCACCCCTGTATTCCCAAGAGGGGTAGGCAGAGCACATAAATTCAAAAAATCCAGTTTATGTAATGAAATAATACACAGAAAAACACAAAAATACACACAATAAATACAGGATAATACACAGAAATTTTAGATATTTTTTTATTTATGTAATCATACTATGTTACATGGCATACAAGTTGGGATGGCATACTACTTTAGCATAAATTAAGGATGTCCCAGACATGAAAAGTTCACAGTCGTATATTTAAATCAAGTACCTAAATAACGCGAATGTAAAACGATTGAGAATGTCTACCGTAATATTGACTGTTGCACAAAGCGCATTGCATAGGATCATGTGAGCATGTGACGTACATTCGTAACATTGGTAGTTCCTAATTTGAATACGAATCCTTAAAATTCGTTCTCGAATTTCCTGACGTGAGCAAAAGAAATGTGTGATATATTTACTTAAAAATAAAATGTAATTGACATAAAGTAATGAAATTAAAAATACTAACACTTTTGTTCCTGAATGTCTTCCACTTTTTTTTCTCCAAAGTTAAAAGAAACAAAGTCCATGCAGCTTCGTCTTTTGTAAATGAGGCCAAAAACATGTTTGGTGTTTTAAAGATACACCCTACATTTCAATGTATTTAGGCCACAGTTCCAACGAGACGAAAACACACATCGCGGATTTAGCCAATAGGTATTTTAGAGAGAAAGTGAGTAAATACACAGAGAGGACAAAAAGCTGTGCGACCTTATCCTCTCTCTCTCTTAAATCGTGTCAAGTTCTTTGCCGAATAGTTTTAGTTATTTTATGTTAAGTCAAATCAATTTATTTATTATTCCCTGTTTTCACAGTATTAGAATATTTTATGTTCAATTTTTACAGTGTTACGATTATTTTTTTATTTTGGTCTACTTGAACTGACTTCTTGACGCTCGCGCTCGCTTGGCAACTGTGTTCCAATATGGCCGATGTAAGACAAAAACGCGTTCTACACACCGCATTGCTGCGCTTCTTGTGAAGAAACTGACTAAAATTCCGATCATAAACCGGCGGATCGCCGCCACTGTCAAAGTTTAAAACCTTATTTTGGTAAGTTAATGATGTATTGTATGCTTATTATTGTTTTGTAAACTAAAAAGAATATTTCAGTCGAAAATCGGCTGTAGTAAAAAGCCATTGTTTTATAAAATTAAGTTTAATTTACCGCTGTCACTTGTTGTCTGTTGTGAATAATACTGCAGCAAGGTATTTGGTTCTGTTTACTTGAATAAAATTATAAACTTAAAAATATAAAACGATTTCAGACTGACGAGTCACTTATCATTGCCTTTTGTACTTAGAGCTATGTAGCGCCATAGCTTTGCTTAAAAATAATATGTAGCATAAAAGATGTCATAGATTGATAACAAATAATAAATCATAGATTGATAAAATTGGGAATTTTATTTGTGATTAGTTTCTGTCTGAATATTGTCAACACTATCTTTTAAGTATCAATTTTCAATTAGTAGTAGTAGTATTCAAGACTCAAGACCATCAAATCATATTAAAAGGTAATTGTTATAGCAAAGGTTGGCAATTAGCTTGAGTGGAGTCTGCAAATCGAAGGTGAAGTACCAAGAACTCCTAACTACGAAAACCTAACTTTACAGGAGATGAAAAAAACGTCTCATAATATGGCAATAATATGGTGCCGTGACTGAGTTGGTATTGTCATTTATTATTATGCGGCTAAATAACAAGAGTATTAAACCAGTGTCTTCAGCAATGATGCCAAATCGAATTTCGAGTGTGACAAAATAAATATCTCAAATTCGCCAAAATGTTAGTTAGGAGGTCTTGGTACTTAACCGTCAAAATGCAATTTAACCTTTAACTGGTGACGTGGGGGCCGCTCGGGCCCAACATAAGTAAAAATATTGAATTTCTCCCCTCCCTCGAACGCGACGCATACGCGACTTCTAGTACCTTCAAGTTTAGTCGGCAAGAGCCCGTTAAAGGTGGTAAACGTGTCGACACACGCAATTCTGGTGAGTAAGTTCGTTATAAAGTTTTTTGAGGGCCTCTCAGACCCCACATCAGTATTAACGTAACTTTTTGAACTGATGTTTTTCTTCATATTTTGTGTTTTTTCTTTCAGTATTTGATTAACTATCCCAAAATGGAACCTACCTCATTATCCGAAAGAAAAGGGTCAAGCAATAACGATGATAGCATACATATTAGTGAAAGTAAAAGATTTTCTATGCTCAGTGACACAGTAGTTATGAGTGCTAGGGTCTGATATGGCTGAGCGTCCAGATGTTCCAGGAGAAGATGCAAAACAAACAAGAAGGTAGCACACGTGTCCACTGAAGCTTCAGGGAAAGTCTACACATACATGTTACGTATGTAAAAGCATAATATTTGCCTTCAATGCGCGAAGAAAGTTTGTCCAGATTGTGCGTAAATTTGTAAGATTTGGTGCCTTGCATTTTTTTAATTTCTCCAAAAAACTATGGTTGTTTATTATTTAGTTTGTTAGAGACATTATTGAACTTTTATAAAAAATATTAATTTGTTTGTTTTGCTGGAAAAAAAATACGCATTTAAGGTGATTTCCTATTTCAAGTGATTTATGCCAAAAAAATGTTAGCTGTGGTTTATTTGCTAAAAATAAGACTGATTTTGAATAAAACTGTTTATTAATTTGTTTGTTTCATTAGAATTACACTTATTTGATGTAATTATAAAATGTCAGGACAAATTAAATCTCTACATTCAGAAAAAAGTAGTTTCTTACGTGAAATTAAAACCACGTCACCAGCTGAAGGTTAAATTTTAATTGAGGTCTGGATTTTTTGTGGTAGAGGATTGTTTGTTTATTTGCAAAAAAGCAACTATTTCACTACAATTTAGTTATAGTTTCTTAACCTCGAGTCATAACCCAAATTTGGGTTGCGGGTCATATCAAGATGGATCACAGGACCCACAGGATTTTTGCAAAAACAAACTGCATTTAATCACTGCGTTTAATTTGCTTTTCATTTTTAATCAGGTTGTGGTCTTCTAATAATTTTGCATTGTGGGTTGCCAGGCAAAAAGGTTAAGAACCATTGATTTAGATCATTAGACAGTATTAAGTAGGTACCTATATGACAACACTTGGCTATCTAGGCCGGGTGTTCCACATTTTTTTGTGTCAAGGAACCCTAATTGATTACATTTTTCCTAGCGGAACCCTTCTTTAATAAGTTTGGTCATTGCGCGCGAACAACGTTGCTCACCGCACATGAAAATATTTTTACGGAACCCTTATTGCCCTTCCACGGAACCCCAGGGTTCCGCTGACCACCTTTCGGGAACCGCTGGTCTAGGCCTTCTGCTGTCTGTACTCAGCCTCAAGGGCGGATCCACCGTTGTGGGCACGATGGGCATGCCCACAACCTTAATAGACTTGTGACGTCCCACTTTTACGAATTTCAAATGGAAAAGAGAATATAAGAACAATTTGGCCATACTAGACTCGGTAGCTCATCTCATTGAAGCATGCGACCAAGATTTGTAGGTACCCAAACATAAAAAAAATCTTACAAATACTGGCAACTCTTCCGGTCCGCGTAGTTACCACAGAGAGATCTTTTCTACTTTTAATCTGGTCATTGGGTAGTTTTGCCTGGAAAGTTTTCCGGGAGTTTCGAAAATTAGTAATATTATAGATTTTGACGTGCTCTTTCTGAATTTCAACTTTGCCACCTCGTATCTTTGCCGCTAACGCCGCCATATTGGAAAAATGGCGCGTAAAAGCAGTTTTTTGACAATATCTCCTGTCTGACTCATTTTACGATAAAACAGTCTATTACAAAATAAAACTAGAGGTAATTGCCTACAATTTATGTCAAAGTCTCTTTTTCATAAAGTCAATAGTTTTGGCGTACGAGCGCCACAAAGTTCGCGCTTCGCAAATTGTGTTGGTAAGCGCATAACTCAACAACGCCTGGACCAATTTGGCCAATTCTTTTTTTTAAATGTTTGTTGAAGTTCAGGGAAAATTTATACGCTGAGAAAGTACTAAAAATATCGAAAATATTGTTATCCTATTCAAACTTTATCGACTCGAAAAAACAGTAAGCACCGTAGGATTTCAGACGTCTTACGCGTTTTTGGTAAAATGGTCTCTACTTTAGCTCAAAAAAGACGCAAGCGCCGCAAAATTTCATACGTCTCACGCTTTTTTGCGAGCAAAATAGAAGTACCTATTTCGTTCATTATACGAGCACTGAAGTCGGTAAAGCGATAGTTTCTTACATATTGTTAATGAATTAGCCCTTAGATATTTATAACTCCATAAGATACGGCTATCAAAACCTCTATTGAATGACAAAAGACAAGCTGAGTTTTTTGTTGAGTAGTGTTGGAGTACACTTTGTAGCGCTCGTACGCCAAAACTATTGACTTTATGAAAAAGATACTTAGATATAAATTGTAGGCAATTGCCTCTAGTTTTATTTTGTAATAGACTGTTTTATCGTAAAATGAGTCAGACAGGAGATCTTGTCAAAAAACTGCTTTTACGCACCATTTTTCCAATATGGTGGCGTTAGCGGCAAAGATACGAGGTGGCAAAGTAGAAATTCAGAAAGAGCACGTTAAAATCTATAATATTTCCAATTTTCAAAACTCCCGGAAAACTTTCCAGGCAAAACTACCCAATGACCACACTAGAAAATGTAAAAAAATAATCAAAATCTCGCCTGGTGGATCTCACTAGCTGATCTCACTTACATTACTCCTACAAACTCAAGATACCGATATACCATTTTATAAAAAACTAGCTTTTGCCCGCGGCTTCGCTCGCATTAAGTTCGGAATGACACAGAAGAGATCTCGGATTTTTTATAATCCATCACTTCTCTAAAATGAGGGGTATGTCAGACAACGGGATTTTCCTGCTAATTCCCGTTCCCGTGGGAATTTCGCAATATTCTGTTGCAACTAAGCTAGAAGTTTACTAAGGTACCTGCACGCCAAATTTCAAGCGTCTAACTTTAGCGGTTTTTGATTTTTCATACAACGGGATTTTCCCGCTAATTCCAGTTCCCGTGGGAATTTCGCAATATCCCGTTGTAACTAAGCTTTAAGTTTACTAAGGTACCTGCATGCCAAATTTCAAGCGTCTAACTTAAGCGGTTTAGATTTTTCATACAACGGGATTTTCCCACTAATTCCCGTTCCCGTGGGAATTTCGGGAATTCCCTTCTTAGTGCACCTCTACGGTACCCAAGCTACGTCCCTTCCAAATTTCAAGTGCCTACGTTTAGCCGTTTAGGCTGTGCGTTGATATGTCAGTCAGTCAGTCAGTCAGTCAGTTTCTCCTTTTATATATATAGATAAAAAAATATAACTTATTGATTGAAATAGGTTTGGATCGAAACTGACTATTGAATTTGAAAAAATCGGTTCCGACTTCCTCCTAACTTTATTTCCATTCCTAAGGCCAAAGTCATAAACGACTTGCACGATTGTTAATGAGCATGTTCATGCTCTGACTCGTACTTAGCCGATTTTCTAGTAGCCGTGACCACAACCTTTTTTGAGGGCTGGATCCGCGCTTGCTCAGCCTATTGCCAATGCTTGCTTTACAGTTTGAACTTCATTAAGCATGTGATAAAGATATGGTGTTTTCATATGATACAGTAAAGTGTAAACATTGATCCCATATAAATAAGAAGTATGTCAAAAAAACAAGTCTCACAATTCAGTTGGTCTATCTATTGTCAAAATTGTGAGATCCATGTAATATCAAGTTCATTTTTAATTTATCGTCCCTACAAGAGATATTCTGTTTTAAGTTTTTATATATCATTATCATTATAGTTAGTTATGTAAAAGGTTAAAATAACACTAGATCAGTAAGAACTCGGCAACATAGTATAGTGACCATATCATCAGTATTAAAAATTCTTTAACATTGTAAGTAAATGTATTGACTCTGCCATTGCATGACATCACAATATATCTATCTCACAAGTAATTAATACACTTAAAATTAATAATTATTTGCCCGTGTGGTGCCAGGTTAGAATAGCACCTCCCCCTTTCTTCCCGTGGGTGTTGTAAGAGTCGACTCTGGGAAAGGGTTAGTGTATTGTGGGCGATGGGCTAGCAACCTGTCACTGCAATATCATGTTTAACCATCTGGTTACCCTGAAATTGCTTAACGTGGCACTAGATTTTTGAATTCATGTGCTCTGCCTACCCCTCTTGGGAATACAGGCGTGAGAATATGTATTTATGTAACATACATATAATTTTTTTGAGAAATTGGACTTTGATTCTTCATACTCGTATCAGCTGCACCCTGTCGCAGGGTACCACTGGCACTGCCCCAGTTTATTACGGCTCTTTATGTTATATTTTTTCTTGTTTCAAAACTTTACTTATTTCTACAGACAGACAAGCACGATGGACCACATTGTAGTCAAAACTGAAATGCAGCCTAACGAGGAAATACTCCTGTTCTATGTGGATGGTAAGTTGTAATTTATAATGATATAAACTTTTATAATTTTCACTCATACATAGGTAAAGATTCAGAAGCAGGGGCGTAGCTACTAAGGGGCTAGGCGGGGCAGTGCCCCGGGGCCCTCGAGCTCAGGGGGCCCTCGAACCGATTCTATCGAATTCTAGGGGGGAGGGGGTACGCCACAATAATCATAATCAGTTTACATAGGTGTGGGGCCGTATTTTTTTATTTGCCCCAGGGCCCTTGGTTACCTAGCTACACCACTGCTCATAAGGTTCCGATTGGTTCTAAGGTTTCAATCGTCAATTATTTAGACTTATGTATTGGGTTTAGCCTTTGATATTGTTACAATAAATGCAACAGTACCATTATTTGTAAAGCTATGTAATGTTACTGTGATGTTTAGGTATTGTTTATTGGACTATAGTTCAGGAATGAAGCAGGGTTCCAGATGGGTACAAGTAAGGACAAAAATGTTGCATATTATGTTAAGTCATTGTTGGAATTACTGTTAATTTTTCTATTGTGACACAAAACAAGCATTTGTATGTATTTTAATTTTTATTTGTATGCCTGGCTAATTTTCATGTCACAATGGATTTTTTGTAGAAAATTTTACTATGTCTTGTGTGTGTCTATTACCACATGTGCAACGTTTTAGTTCTCACCCTTATATCAAAATCACATCTGATGGTGGTTCAGAACTTTGGATCTCCTCCACCATTATAATACAAATAGGGATCCTCATGAAAAAAATTAGAAAAAAAAATTAGAAAAAATATTTATTTATAAATATTTATTTTAAAATATTTATTTTATTATAGCATTCCAAACAGACCCTTCGGACCTACGATTAGTTACATATGGGATCCATTTTACAAATAAGTTGACAGTTGTGTAAACAAGTTTGTACTCTGCAGCGAAACTTATATCAGAATGTATTTCACATTGCAGAAGAAGGTGGCAGTGAACATGGAGTGGTGACAACTATGAATATAGAACAGGCAAATGAATCATTGATGCAGCAGGACATTTCCTATATTGTAGAACAACCTAGTGCTGAACCAGAAGAAGAAAATGATGTTATGGAGGAAGAACACGGCTGGTCCAAAGACAAATGGACGGACGAGGAAACAAAAAGACTACTAGTATTCTATGTAGATAACAAAGCAGCTTTTCAGGCTGGATCAACCAGAAAAAGACACCTATGGACAGTGGCATGCAAAACCATGCTATCGACAAAAAACCACAGCTCTTGCGAAATGAAACTTCGTAATTTAAAAAGGAAGTACATACAGCTACGGCTAGAACAGGAGAAAGGGTACAATGTTATTTGGCAGTATTACCAACTCTGTCATCAAGCGTTTCACGATGATAAATTTGTAAATGATGCTGTAGAAAATTCCAAAGTTAAAATTGATATGAGACCTGTAGTGTCTGTGCCTGAGAGTAAAGTCAATGAGGATGCAGGAGTTGTTGTCATTAAAAAAGTTCACAATAAAGCACCAGGGGATGGTAATGTCGAAGCAATGCTAAATTTATACCTCAAAAACAAAAGTTTCAATTACTTTAAGACAAAGCAGAAAAATTTGTGGCAGAGCATTGCTCTGCAACTAGGTACAGAGGACGGTGATTATTGGCACAAACGCTTCTTAAATTTCAAGAATAACTACATCAGATTACTGGATAAGAGGCGTTTAGAAGGTCCAGAAAGCATCAGCTGGCCGTACATGCACCTCTTTGACCAAATTTATGAGGATGATGAAGAATTCCAGAAGAAACATGGCTCTAAAGAGCCAGTTCCTCCGCCAGTGGTTTCGTCCCCACTGTTTCCTAAAGACCCCCCGGAGTCAGTTGACCACATATGGAACTCTGCGGAGATTACTGTCCTCGTCAAATACTACTTTGACTGTTATCTTGAGTTCCATGACAAGACCATTCCTAACAGCTTCCTCTGGAGTGAGGTTGGCCGATTGATAGACAGGAATCCTGACTCCTGTAAGGAGAAATTCGATGAACTGAGGAAAGAGCATTTGAATCTGTACATAGAAGGGGGGTATGAGCTACGTACGCGAACCCCGGTAGCGATATTATTCGATAACATAATATCAAAAGACGTTCAGCATGAGATAATAACAAAGACATTAAAATCAGAGATGGATTTAAATTGGAAAACAGAAGAAGTAGACGAAATTGTACAGTTCTTGTATGACAATGCTGAAGTTTTTAAAGATTCTGTCTGTTACTTTGTATGTTGGGCGGCTATTTCGAAGAAGCTAGGTCGGAGTGTGGTAGCTGTTAGAAAACAATGGACTGAACTAACAAGTCTTTATAAATCTGTGTTGGAAGATAAGAAAGATAACCCGGATATGCAGATTGACTGGCGCTACATCGAACTTTTTGACTGTATTTTCGTGTATGGGATGGATACGCATCTCCTAGAAGGCTATGAGAAACTGCAAGATCAGGACAAGGGCGGTGAAAAAGGTGAGAGCAAAAATATGCATATGTTGTTTAGTCTATTTGGTACTTACATTAATTACGTCGGTGTAAGAGTGTGTGCATTTATTTTCTAATTTTTTTACTAGATACAACAGTATTGCACTTAACGGTAAGGACGAAGCGAGAATACGCTTTGAACACGCGAATATTTCGTCGTATTATTTAAACAACCTATACTTAGTCGTTAGTATTTTACTTAGATACCACTTTGGATTTGTCTTCTATCGAACAAATTACAAGTTTTAATTATTTTATTATTTTTCTTTGTTCTTTCACTTTTTTAATAAGGTCTTTGGATGTTATGATAATGATGATTCTACAATACATAATTCATCTATTTTTCTATTTGCAGCCAAGAAAGAAGAATTGCGGTCAGACGATGACCACGAATTCGATGAGAACATCTCGGAAGACGAGGAGTCGTACGATGAGAGGGGTTTCATGAAACGCTCGAAACGGCGAATGGGGGATTCAAAGTCCTTCAAAATATTAGAGTTTTACCAGAAAAACAAGGACAAATTCGCATCGCCTAACCGCAAAAAGCTAGCCTTGTGGGAGATACTAGGTAGGGACATAGGTATTTCAGCCACCCAATGCGCCCATAGATTCAGGAATCTAAAACAAGTATACACAAAATACGTGCAAAGGGAGATTAGTAAACCAGAAAAACCTATACTTTGGCCTTACTACGCGCACTGCAAGAAAGTCTTTGGCTACAGGGCAATCAAATCGAAACTGCGTAACGGTAAAAAAGACACAGACGACGAGGACGAATGGTCCGCTAAAGAAATAAAACAGTTGATCCATTATTTCGATCAAAACTTCGATGATATTAATTCCAATCTTGAAGACAAGAGCAAATGGTCCGCTTTGGCAGCAGAGATAGGTAAAGTGGAAGACGCATGTAGTGAGAAGCTATTGGAACTGCGGAAATCTTACAGGAAACTTAAAACTATGAAGACAAGGAATCCGGAGGTGAAGATCAGCTGGAAGTATTTCAATTTGTTTGATGAGATTTATACGTCGAGAGAAAATGTTGAGACTGTTCAAGAGATTGAAATGAATGGGAATTATGAAGAGTTGGATCTAGCTAATGTGAAGATGGAGGCTCAAGGTAATTTTGTAGCTGTTCTATCTAAGTAGATTTGAAATGATTTATTTCATATTGATGTTGCATAACATTTTTTGATTTCTCGCATTGGAAATTCAATTCAAGCAACTTAAATTTTATTTACACATTTACTAAAACAAAAATGAAAATAAACTTAAGTCTAGACCTAAGCCAAAATACTCCCCATGTTGTCCCTGGCGCAAAGGTACCCTTACTGGTCGCACCTTGAATAGCTATGGAATTAAATTATATTTCAGACTCTCTCTTCTCAATTTACTATTTTTATAGAGGATAGAACCTATAGAGAAACAATGTTCGCAACCCCGGTCCGCAAATAGTTTGTTGATTTCAACATACTAAACGTCACCGTCAATGTCACAGAAACTGTACAGAGCCAATAACCGTAGAGAAAAAGGCACTAGCGTTACGCGCGATCTTGGACCGGCCAATAAGAGCACAGCGATCACTTCAATTGTTTTGCAGAATAATTTCCGAACAACCAAGATGACATTAGTACTCTATAGGTTCTATCCTCAATGACTATTTTATATGCTGTTGAAGGTATTGGTTTCATTTTGTAGAGCCGTCTTATTTTGGTGATTTAAAACTAGAGTATAATTTTCTTTTTTACAGATGATGACTTCCAATGCATTATAGTGATACCTGAGGGTCAAGAGATAGGCGATATGAGCAACGCACAAATAATAATGTCTGCTGATGGGGAAATGCAGCCATACTTGGAGGTGCAGACTGAAAAACCTGTCAACAAATGGACTAAAAAGTCCAAGAAAACATTACTGATACATTACATAAACTACATGAGAATTAACAAAGGGAAAGAGATAAATTCAGCTGAAATGTGGAAAGAAATATCAGCGAAGTTAGGTGACAAGTCTCCTCTGTCTTGTAGGAAGATGTTCGCAAAACTGAAGAGTAATCACGTGCAATTAGCTAACGAGGAGGACCCTAACAAAAAGAAGACTCCTTACTACACGCTGATGGAGAAAATAATGGCACTGAAACCCAAGTTTTCTAAAACGGGACAGAAGAAAACACTGAAAGAAGACAAAATCTACAAAGATGTCCAAATACCTGACTTGAAGGTCCAACAAGCGTTACAATACAATCTGGAACACATCGACGAATTCGTTAGTCCAAAGTTCGAGAACAAATACTTATGGACTGAACTAGCGAATTTCGTTTCTGAACCATTAACTAAGATTTTTAATAAGATCAGTTTTCTGAAGCAAAATTTCGATATCGAGACTGGTAAAGTAGCTGGTGAAGATACCGCCTTTACAGGCATTTTGACAGAAATCATGGCTAAAGAATTGGCACTGAAGAATGATATTCAAAATGAGCCCAAACCTGTTATTGTTGAATCTAATGAAGACCAAGAAGATTCTTGGACAGATTTAGAAACTGAACAGCTATTGAGTTGGTATTTGGCGAATCTGGACAAATTCAAGAACCCAAAATTTGTACGAACCTACCTTTGGATCGAAGCTTCGGATATTTTGAAGAAGAGTCCGTTGATTTGCTCCAAAAAGATGACAGAAGTACGGACCCAGTACAAGAAACTGATAAAGGAGAACCCAGAAGAATTAAATAATTGGATATTCTATGATCTGTGCCAGAAGATTTACGGGACGGGAAAGAAGAGTAACCCTGAAAGTATAATGATGTTGGAAACCACTCAAAATGTTTAGTGGGTGACAGAACTGATGCAATAAGTTGATAATTGCTAAAAATTTTAACTAAGAAAATTTTAAATTGGGCAAATGTTTTTTTAAAGAACGTTGGTGTATTGGCAAAAGTTTTACTTTACTTTATATTTGTTCGTGGAGAGAAAATGACTTCAATCATGGAATTTAATTTAATTAAAAACCGAAACCACTGACTATGTTATATCATCATCTTAATAATTAGTTTTTAGCTATAGTCCTGACTTTTTAAATGAAAATAAACTACAAAATATAGCAATATATTAATTTTATATTCCTTGTTTCACTGAGCCACCCTGATAATTTATTTATTTTTTAACTTAGAGTACACAGAATACACAGATATTCATTCCGCGAAGATACTTACTTAGTTTTATTGTGAGATCATTTTAAGGCGGATCAGGAATCACTTGGTTCGACTGTATATTTGGCCAGCAAAGCTTAAGTTTACAACGTCTCTTAAACCTTCAGGTTAAAGAAATCTGTCAAAAGTTCGCCGTGACATGATCGCGTTAGATTCACTGACAAATTGCGACCTTTTCAGCCTTTGGCGGGCTTCGCAAGCGTCTTAAGTTGTCTTAACGTCGAAATTGTTTAACTACGAAATGCTTAAGATTATCGAGTTTCTAATCACTTAACTCCCATACTTACTCTCAATTTGCTCTTATACTATGGTTGAAACTTTTAGGTACTTGAAAATAAAGAAAGGTAAACAAACAAAGCCAACCCGACAAAGTCAAAAATCACGTAAGGTATGTGTTGCTTGCTACATGAGCTTGCTACATTAAATACGACACTTTTTATTTTAGTCGCATTATAAGGTGAGGTAATGTACGACTCGACGAGTGTCGTATTTAAGTACCTAAAAAAAAATTGAGAAAAATTACCAGTAATAACCTGTGGGAAAAACTGCAATAGAGAGCTCTCTCCAGGCTAATATGGTGCCTGGGGACCGAAGTCTACAGAGAGAAAGTTGAAAGTTGTATTTATGCAACTACAAAATATATTTTCGGAACTTCGTTAGCGCGATGTAGAACGCTTTGACAGTTGACGTTTGTGGAGGAAGTTCTGCTACTATGACTAGAGACCGATAGGTACTTAAAAGATGGTAAACAATCTTGACGTGTCTTTTTATTTAAACATACACTTTTATAAATCAAAATCTTTACATTTTACAATTTAGGTATGAAAAAATCATTTACTTTCATAATTGAATTGTATATTGTAACGATTTTCATTTTTAGACTGTATTTCAATAAAAAGACATGTCAAGATTGTTTACCATCTTTTAAGTACCTATCGGTCTATAGTATAGACAATAGCCCAACAAACAAAGTAGCGATAAAAACGAATACATTTAGAGCTTAGAGTCTCATAGTAGGTTTGCAAGGCCTGCAATAATAGTTTACGGCGGCACTATAGAGATAAGTAAATGCGCTAAATCCACTGATGATAGTAAAGTGATTTAATAGAAATAAGAAAAATATTACAGCTTCCAGCTGAAAAGTAACTCCATAAAGTAACACATTACAGCCTATTGTTGCAGCTATTGGCTCATTTTAACACTAAATGCTCTTATAGAGTACCCACTACCGCGTGTTATTGCTATCACTGTATAACAGTGCTATGTTTACTTTTTAGCTCTAAATTTCGCTTAATAGTGTTTAATCAGTTATAAAGAAATCCTAAAGCTATTTAAAAATTATAACAGTAACTCTTATATATCTCAATGACACAATGATATAACGGAGTTACGGTGTCTCTTTAAATCGCCGTGTATCGGATTTAGCGTTAGAGGTGTTATAAAGAAATTGATGTTATGACTCTTTAAGAGCCTTAAGATCTTTAAGACCGATTGTCTGAACGTTACTGACTCTTGAAGGACTTTTAATATATTTAATACATAATAAGCACTACTATGTCGCAAAAGGTGCTTTACAGGTTACTTTGGTCTACTTTAGCGTTATCAGACTTACAGTAGCAATAACCACAACTTTGGTATGTAGCCTTATGCTCCAAAGTGGTTGTACAGAGATATCGGAACTATGAAGAGTTACAGACATTAACGCCATTTTCTTTTACAAACAATAACCTAAAATTATTAAATGAACTATGGAAATAGACTTTATTTGTTATTCAATCTATAGAAAATATGAGATCTTGTAATCTGAAATGTTCCAATTCACAATGATAAACCACCAACTGAACAATTTTACAAAAAAGTAATGCGGCTTGGTTTTTTTATATTTAAAATTTATACTAAACTGTACATATTTCTGAGGCGCTTAAAAAATGAGATGTAAAATACCATACATAATGACAGAAAACTTGCAACCGCAATAGTATTTCACTTATATACTTAAAATATTGCAGTAAATTTGCGTACATGTTGTCTTTAAATCATAACCAACATGGAAGACACAAGCATGACAGCACAGCGCGATTAAAACGACATACTGTTTTTATTATTCACAAGTATGAGATATTTTTACAAAATATGGTACAATACGCAACTTCTATATCACACAAAACGTTTATTTTACTTACTATATCGCAGTAAAAACTTTGTAAGTGATATAAGAGAACGTGTTACTATTTAATAGAACTTGAGACACAATTTACGGCTATTGTAACCCTTTATTATCTCCGTGGGTAATAAGATTCACCACTGTAACACTATTGTATCACCTGTATACCACTAAGGGAGCTATCGCGAGCCACTATATATCCTAAATACACTATTTAGGAGTTAGGTCGGTGCCTATTTGCGGCTATAAGAGAGTTATAGCGTGCTATATCGCTAATTTTAAGGTCCTACTAAAGCTGTAGGTTTTTAAAGGAACTGATAAACGGCAGTTATAGAGCTTGTTTTATCGCCAAATTGTTAGTTGGGAGGTGGCGCTAAGGTCACTACCCTTTCGTACTGGCAAAGTAGTACACAATATAATCCTTAGTCCTAGATGAGATAACTCGTTAACAGAGACCATGCTCTTGCGACCAAAAGGCAAATTAGTTCGCCTACCATTTCACCCGTATTCCCAAGGCAGAGCACATTAATTCAAAAATCCAGTGCCACGTTTGGCAATTTCAGTAAAACTTGATATTACTTACTACACTAAAGCTGCAAACGCTGGGGCGTGATGGTATGGTATTAATTAAAGAAACGCTTTTTTTCCCGCCAGTACTTCAGTGCGCGCTCTTTCGTAGAATTTCGAATATTTCAACCGCGCCGCACCGCCCCGCTTTCGCTGTCAGTGCGTTTAGACCTGAAAATGCTAAACGCTGGTATGAATTGTAAACATTTCAGTTTCATAGCCCGAGTTTCTGTACTTTGAGTAGATTGAGCTGAAAGAGTGTCTTAGAATGAGATTTTGTGATTTTTTTTGGAGCTGAATTTATCGTTATGTTTTGAATTCACATCCCTAGTTCCACTTCACAACAAGATAGTACAGTCGGCCAAGAAATTGGTCTAACCCCATAAGATGGATGTTCATTTGAACCTCATGAAACAACAAGGTCGACTTCTCCTTGGCATAATATTACGACAGTGACGATAGCTCCGTTGTCATTATTGTATTAACGTCACGTCATGTGTCGTGTGTCAGCCTCAGTCTAGCCTATCTCACAGAAACTTTTGACAAAAGTGGTAGACCACTTTCTTGGCCGACCGTACGTGACCATCCGTAGAAAACCCGTGTGTTTTGTTTTGAATAACACCCTTCCTTGGATATGGTAGGCAACTAAGGAAAGGGGTAAACCCCTTTGTCAAATTGGTGATGGTGATAGGTAGTTTAGTTTTGCTTTGGGTTGGCTGATCAATAGTGAGGTGATAGAGCAAGTGGCTCAAGGTCTGGGCTTGTTACATGCCACACCCCGCGGTAATCTTGTTAGGCCACACGGAGTTGCGAAGGGCGGCCATTTATAAAAATTTGTATTCTTTTTTTTCAATAAAAAATACATTATGAAGTATATCACGTTTGTATTCCCCAATGGAGTAGGCAGAGCAAACGAAACGTGACCTATACAAAACCATGATATTGACTATTTCATGCTTCGCAGGCTTCGCAGCCGCTTCTAGCATAATTTTAGGTGTGAAACAGATGGAAGAGGTAGTAGTATACATTTAATAGTGACAGGTTAATAGCCTGTCACCTAAAGCATACAGTCACTTCTTACGACATCCTCGGAGGAAATGGAGAATTGTTTTTCTAATCCGACACCGCGCAGTGATTGATTAAACACATTAGAAAAACATTTGGTAAAATATTCGTAGACTTTTGACTACATTTTTAATGAAAGTGGGTAGCTGCGTCTATGGTCCTTCGAGCCAGACATTTATATCAAATTTTTACATCATAAGTACCAAATTTTTTAACAAATAAAATTTCAAGACAAAATAATCAGTAATGTAGACTGAATGGGAATGGACAAGGCATCTTTAAACAGGAAGTTTATTCTTACTTCCTTGGCATCATCTACTTCGCTGTGAAATTCTTAATCAAATAATACGACGCAGTGTGGTCGCATTCGCAAACATACTAGACATTTTTTTTTAATTATCAAGTCTAAAATCTTACTGGCCAGTGACTTTTAAATTTAGAATAACTGTTGTGAAAGTGTTCGCGAATTTTCTTCGAATGTGTTACGTGTAGCTTTAGTGTTATAACTCAGTGGTGTGCGATACTGTGTCTCGATTGCGTGAATTTGTGTTGAATTTTAGACAATGTTTTGTTTTAATTATATGACATAGTGAGTGTTATTAGACGATCAAGTTTGTGTTCCCTTTTTTATCGTAATGGATTTAGAAGGTGGAGATATTTTAAGGCAACCATAAAAAGTTTGTGAGAGGCAACAGAAATGGTAATAATGTGGCTATTTCATGAAAAAGATTGAGTCTGGTCTCAGAATTACATGTAGGTATATCAACCCTGTTTTTAAGAATGAGGTAGGGAGAGCGTAAAAGTCTTACAATATAATAATACTAGCGGACCCGGCGAACTTTGTTCCGCCTGAGACAATGAATGAGCAGACTTTTGATTTAAAAATACCGGGACAGCATGAGCTACATACAGTCGCACAAACACGACTTTCTTTTATGTATAAATTAGTATCTTATGTCATTTTCCTGGAGGTTTGAAGCCTATTGAAGCTACCTCCCCATTTCAGCCAAATCTGTTGAGCCGTTCTCGAGTTATGAATAGTATAATTTTATAGGTATACATAATATGTATAGAAAAACAATATGTCAGCTTTACCTCAAGAACGGCTAAACCGATTTAGATTATTTCGGATTAGTTTGAATGGGCACAATCGTGGTTAACAGAATAAGTATTAAAAAAGTCATAAAAACCTTTGATTTGAAATTCTGATCTGACATTATTGTTTTTATGGTTCCGTACCCAAGGGGTAAAAACGGGGCCCTATTTCTGTGACTTCGCTGTCTGTCTGCCTGTCTGTCTATCTGTCTGTCACCAGGCTGTATGTCATGAACCGTGACAGCTAGAAAGTTGATATTTTCACTATACCCACTCAATTGACTACGACAGTTTCATGTACGTATGTTATAATTTGATTAAACTTATTAATTTCACGTTGTTCCTTTCTTTTAAAATACTATGTTACTTAGGCAGAGTTGTTATTTTTTAGCTATTCTTTCGATTGGCATCATATAAATAGGATGTTTTTTTTTACATTTAAGTCGTTTCGATTCCCAAACGAATAAAGTAATTTTTAGAGAATCTATCAATGCAGAATTACTAACTTTTAAAAATAAGATAAAGTCTTCTTTGAGCAAAATACCCTATCTACGATATTTAAGGTACTTCCCCTCCATGTCCCACTATGGAACACCCTGTATAATTTTTAGAAAATCTATCAATACAGAATTACTAACTTGTAAAAATAAGATAGGCTTCTTTGAGCAAAATACCGTATCTACGATATTTAAGGTACTTCCCCTTCATGTCCTATATTTGGATCATCCTGTGTAATTTTTAGAAAATCTATTAATGCAGAATTACTAACTTTTAAAAATAAAATAAAGTCTTCTTTAAGCAAAATACCCTCAATCTACGATATTTAAGGTACTTCCCCTCCATGTCCCACTTTGGAACATCCTGTGTAATTTTTAGAAAATCTACCAATACAGAATTACTAACTTGTAAAAATAAGATAAAGTCTTCTTTGAGCAAAATACGCTATCTACGATATTTAAGGTACTTTTCCTTCATGTCCTATATTTGGAACACCCTGTGTAATTTTTTAAAAATCTATTAATGCAGGATTACTAACTTTTAAAAATAAGATAAAGTCTTCTTAAGCAAAATACTCTATCTACGATATTTAAGGTACTTCCCCTTCATGTCTCAAATATGGAACATCCTGTATAGATCTCGAACGGGATAAAAAGTATCCTATGTGTTATTCCTGACTCTAAGCTATCTACCCACCAATTTTCAGCCATATCGGTACAGCCGTTCTTGAGTTATAAGTGGTGTAACTAACACAACTTTCTTTTATATATATAGATAGATTAGACAAGGCCATTGTTTCATGTTACGTAGCTTCTTAGTATACCTACAGGGTGAGTTCTGGGTCGTGATCCCAGCCATTTTTTTGTGACTCATTATAGTAGATTGTTCAACAAGGGACTAAAACAAGCCATAATGTCACGAGAT
>BHDV01004023.1:370961-410562 GCA_005406045.1 Adoxophyes honmai | reverse complement strand
TATATTCGTGATATATTGTAGCATTTGATTATACAATAAAATGAGGCTGTCCCAAAATGAGCTCCAAAAAAACACTGTGCGCCGGTTCCCGGCAATAAGTATGCTATTTAAAATTGGTCATCTGACATTTGATCACGACTAGCAAACCTCACTTAAATGGAACAACTTTCATTGACACACATAATTAAATAAGTTATTTTAAGCTGAATCCTACGATACATGATTTTTACACAGTGTTCACGATTTGCCATGAAATGTCATGTCGGGTTTAGAATACCTCTCCGTTTCTCCGGTGGATATCGTAAGAGGCGAATAGAGGGAAATAGGTTAAGGTATATTTTAGGCAACAAGCTAGCAACCTGTCACACCTGCCAAGTAAAATACCTACGCTAGAAGTGGCCGTGAAACTTGAAATCTTCTTCTTCTCTGTCGTTTCACTCTTGGCAGAGTGGTCGTGGTCACGTAGAGACGTTAGTTGTGCTCTCATGTGACTTTCTTGGGAGTGTAGCTGCAGTGGTTTCCCCTTGCCTTCTGCACCAGACATTTTAGAGTTTATTTTGAACTCAAGGCTGTTGTAGCCTCTTCTGTCCGGTTGCCCGAACAGGTATGTGGTTATCCCGCCACAGCTCGGTCGCCATTGCCTCGTTAGTTATCCAGCAGGGGGCACCACGACAGCTGGAATGCTGGTCGTACCCGGTATCCGGTGACGAACATCCGGGTCGTGCAGGTGAGGTTGACATTTGGGGCTGAGTAGATGTTATTGTCATTCTCCCCCTTACCCTCTAACTGAAAACTTGAAATAGCCATGGTTTTATCTATGTGGCGTTTTGTGTGCTCTGCTTACCCC
Organism: Adoxophyes honmai; assembly: GCA_005406045.1. NCBI lineage: Eukaryota > Metazoa > Arthropoda > Insecta > Lepidoptera > Tortricidae > Adoxophyes > Adoxophyes honmai. The sequence goes on along the minus strand of BHDV01004023.1, from coordinate 409,715 downwards.
ATTTGGGAATACAGGTGTGATATAAGTACTTATGTATGTAAATTGTACATTCTATCTAGAAGTTTCAAAGTAACTAAACACAATGAAGTCACGAAGGTGACAGCGAAACAAATAATAAAGTTTAGTGAAGAGTGATTTATTTAAAGTGAATGGGACTTTACATATTCAAAATGGACTTGAGGGTGGCGTGGTGTATCCTCACATTTTCCTTGATCCTGGAAGGGAACGCCAACGCGGGGAGAGTGCAGGCTGCTGTTAGCTTTTTGTAAGTACATCCCCATTTATATTTACACTTTAAGGGCTGTCGCCCATGGCAACTTTTTGTAGCGATTCTGTCGCATGCCTTGCTAAATGCGCGAAATGTTTAACGCCACAGCGGCTGCAGATAAACGCGCATTCCGTTCGTGTTTATCCGCAGCCGCCGTTGCTCCTGATGCTGGGTCACGAATTGACCGGGAACAAGTCGAGCTAATTTCAATGTAGACACGTGAGTGTAGCAGTTCTGTTTCACTATTAGTAAATTTCACAGTAGTTTTATGGTTAAGTCTAAATTGATGGCCAAAATGGAGGCTTCACTCTCTTTCTGCCACTCCATTGATTATTCCAGAAACTGTCCTTAGCAAAGATCTTTACACTTCCAGAACCAATTCCTCTTATCAAGAAATAGAGATGAAGTCAGAATACAGCCTCTCTCTCCGCGACATCATGCCTGTGAAAGCGAAGTACTACGACAAGAACAGAGCTCCGAAGTTGCTGGGGCAGCCCACGATTGTCTACTTCCACGTGACTGTGCTGTCTTTGGATTCGATTAACGAGGAGAGCATGGTGAGTGAGAACATTATCATAATCTACAGGTGGAAATCCTTCTTCTTTCTTTAACGTTGTTGAGCCACTTACCTATGTTTGTAACTTGGTCGTGTAATACTAATCCACTAGTTAACATCTAGTCGGTCACATCGGTCATTGATTACACGTCTAAATTGCGAACAGTGGCAAGTGGCTCAACAATCCCGGTTCGTGACTGTACTTGAAGGAATTCAAAGAACAACACAGCTAACTGCCAGCCTCTCGCGTTCTTGCATCCAATATCAGTCCGTCTAATGGAGACTTTCCAATGCCCCGTTTTCTGGCGAGCGAAGTGGTGTGTTAGTTGGGAGAAAAGTCTCATCCAACACTTAGCGTGCGCACACAGAGAGCGGTCAGGAGTTCCGAGTTCCGAGTTCTGAGTTCTGCGTTCTATCGAACGTACCGATCTCTAACAACAACGCACACAGCGGGCGGTCAGACCGCGGCGGTCAAAGCAGAACGCCGCGGTCAGAGAGTTCTATTGCCGCGGAGACAGGGAACGCAGAACTCCGGGATGTCGGAGGTTGCAAATACAGAGAAGTTAATTGAATTAGATAGGGAAAGGAGTTTATTTATACGATTTTAAGTGATGTAGATTAGATTTGATAAGATGTAGATTAGATTAGCCAGCTTTTCTTTTGCTGAAACACACTTTCGCCAATTAAAATTTTGTTTTTAAATATGAGGTTTCAAGATGTAATACAATTAATTAAAACTATTTAACGACATGCGATAATAAACATAGAATACTTTTCCATCTTGGTAAATACGGAAAAATACTACTAAATTCACCCTGTTCTTCTCGGGTGATATTAATAGGGTGCACCCTATACTTTCTTTTTCTTTTAGAAGCTTCTAAGCTCCACAAAACAATAATTCTTCGTCGAAAAATGAACTCTCCAGTGACATGTTGTATGTACGAAGACACGAACGAAACTAGAACGCAAGAATTTGAACGCCGCTTGTGTGCGTCGGAACTCTTGAGCGGTCAGCGGTCAACAGAACGCGGAACTCCTGACCGCTCTCTGTGTGCGCCCGCTATTAGTAGGTACTTAAAATAAAACGTAGACACGTTTCGGGCCAATTTGGCCGGTGACCGTCGCTGCAATCAGACATGCACCCAAACGCTTCTGTCGTGGCACTTTTATCCCGAAAATGGGCCACAAATATGCCCGAGACGACATACGGACGTGTATGTATCTGTTTTTATTTTACTAATATAAGTGAGTCTTCCGGTAGTTCCGGTAGTTTGTGTTTAAAATCTTCTCCATGTTGCTTTTGTTCCATCCAGACGTACGTGGCCGATATATTCCTCGCCCAATCCTGGCGAGACCCTCGCCTCCGTCTTCCGGAGAACATGCACGAGGAGTACCGGATCCTGGACGTGGAGTGGCTCAACAAGATCTGGAGACCTGACTGCTTCTTCAAGAACGCCAAGAAAGTGACCTTCCACGAGATGAGCATACCCAACCATTACCTGTGGCTGTATCATGACAAAACGCTGCTTTACATGTCCAAGTAAGTAATACGACTAAAACGACAGCTTGGACAGTCATTGATTATTTTTCAGTGGTCCGTACTTCTACAGGAAGAAAAAACCGACCAGCAGGTTAGCCAAATAATATACCTTTTATGTTGAGAATATTTGCGGAGTTTGAGGTCTTCTATGAAGACCGGCAGCTATTCCAGTAGTATTCTGGATCCTTGGAGGATAGGTCGGTGCAAGGAGGTCCACACAAGCGGCATCCCACACTAAGGGGCGACCTATCCGTCAAGGAAACAATGAAAATCCATTGGACCTCGGGATACCGGGGTCGCTCCAGGAGGTTGCTGGTTACTTGAAGTATCTACTGGCGTTCCTCCAAGAGCTGGGCTGGTAGGAATAGCGTGCCGGGCCGGCTCCACCAAGCAAAATAAGCGCATGTAAGCCGTTGAGTTGCGGAAACCAGCCCATACAAAATTAACAATCCATCGGGCGTCTTGCCATCGTCTCTAGCCAGGCCTTTAGGTTTTAGAACAACAGGCTCTTGGATTTTGTGCAGTTTTTGGTAGGGAACTTTTCGGGTGTGAGTTCGACGCGCACTTGGATGGTTCTTATGTTACATTTGTATTGTTTCAGGCTAACGCTAGTGTTATCGTGTGCGATGAAGTTCGAGTCGTATCCCCACGACACGCAAAGCTGCTCCATGATGATAGAGAGCTGTAAGTACCACGGTATCCACACGGCACATGTCACTCTGCTGCAATTTATCGATGGTACATATAGCTTACTATAAAGTTTACCTAACCTACCCTGTCGCCTAAAAGCATTACTAAACCTATTTCCCTAGTCGCCTCTTGAAGAAATGGAGAGGTGTTTTTGTATACCGACACCACATAAAACTTAACATAATTTGATAAAACGCGCGAGTACATTACCTTTGATTATGCAGCATTCACATAAATAACTATTTCGAAATCTTTCCAGTATCCCACACAGTCCATGACCTGGTCTTCATCTGGAACCTGACGGACCCTCTGGTGGTCAACCCGGACATCGAACTGCCTCAGCTGGACATTTCCAACAACTACACCAGTGACTGCACCATCGAGTATTCTACTGGTAAGTCTTGATAACCTTCAAAGGGAATTAGTCATTATACCGTTATCTGTAAAAGTTTTAACTTAAAGGATTTGGGTCCCTACTTTAAACATAAAACTACCGTGTTGCATAGAGAAATAAAACAGAAGATTCCCGTTTCTATATTCGGCAATAAGATATAGATTAGTGCGACCTGTTTCGGGCCAATTCGTGACAAATCATCGCCACGGTGGCTGCGAAAATCGGGATCCCCTTGGAATGCATAATTTTATTTAGACTATTATTGTTTCGCATAATTGATTTGGCATAATTAATTTTGGCATAACAGTACTTTCGCATAATAATACTTTGGCCTAATACTTTTTTGGCATACAACGCTAATAGCATAATTTCATTTGGACTAATTTGTATTGGCCGAATACACATTACGCATACTATTGTTTGGGCTAATGATTATTTGGTATAAATGTCACTATGCATAATTTTAAAACTCAGTTTCGTTGTTACCATGTATTTACTATTATTAGGTTAGGTTAGGTTAGTATGAAAACCAGGCGCGAAGCGCCAAAACATGGCGGAATAGTTCGCGGACCACCATCGACATCGATTTAGTTCCTAAATAATACATAAAGTATGCATAGCATTGGTATGAATAGCAATAATTACTACGAGTCATTGGTACAAAACTTTACTATTTTTTGGCATAATACTGTTATGCATATTGATATGATGCCATTTGATTATTATGCCTATTTATGCTTATGCTTGTAGACATTAGTCTTGATGACAATTATGCTTCCTGTATTTATGCTTTTTAATGTTATGCGTTAAAAAATATGCGTAATGACGATTATGCAAAAAACAATTTCGGCGAAAAGTGTTATGCGAAACAATATTAGTCTAAAAAACTTTATGCCTTCCAATAGAGAACCGCGAAAATCCACACCATGAACGGATAGGAATTGGGTCGCAAATTGGTTCAAAACATGTCTAGCTAATCTCGATATAACGTCGTGAGTGTATCTGTTCTGTTACACTTTTAGGGTCCTTTTGGAAACGTATGAGATATGTGAGACAAACGGCTATAATATCCTTTGATTGCCTAGACTACGCATGTACGGATATTCAATCTACGATCGACGGTTAAGCTTACGCTTACCTACTAGACAGGAAAAAGACATAGCGTCCATACATTATCTGTCATTTTCTTATCTCCAGGCAGGCAGCTTAACTATCGATAGATGTGAAGCGACCTCTAGCGCCATCTACCTTCGAGTAGTAGAACTTCTTCTACAAACGTCATTTCAATTGTCCAGGGAACTTCACATGTCTGGCCGTGGTGTTCAATCTGCGTCGCCGCCTCGGCTACCACCTGTTCCACACCTACATACCTTCGGCGCTGATTGTGGTGATGTCCTGGATATCCTTCTGGATCAAGCCGGAAGCCATCCCTGCCAGGGTCACCCTGGGAGTCACCAGCTTACTAACCCTGGGTAAGGTTACAGAAGTGCTCAGCTAATAGCAACGGACCCATCTTCATAGGAAAGTCGTAGGACTTACGTCTTTAGTTTTAGGACGGCAGCGAAGACTTAAGGCACAGAGTAAGTACAAAGGGCAACAGAAGACTTAGAACGAAGGCTTGGAATAGGTACAGAAGATTCACTCCTGAACATGTTTAGTACAATCATGTTCCCAAATGGGGTAGGCAGGGCTCTCGAAACATGACGTAGATAAAACCATGAATATTTCATGTTTCGCAGCCGCTTCAAGCATAATCTTAGGTTTAAAATCAACCGGAATTGGTTGCTTGTTTAGAAAAAATATTGCTGTCTCCTTCCACCGTTACCTGCTTGCAGTAGACCTTTCAAGAGATCTCGCCGGCCGAGCATACCTAAACTGCGGAGTGGATCCTCTCCTGCTGAGGGTAGTTAAGTGGATATCAAACGTAAAAAATGGTTCTGTGTTCGACACGAACAAAATCATGAATATTTCACGCTTTGTAGCCATTTCTAGCTTAGCTTTAGGTTTGAACAGATGGAAGAGGTATAATAGTAACAGGTCTGTCGCCTAAAGCACACCTAAACAGCTAAACAGGCCTCACGAAATCCATGGAAGCGAAAAGGTGTTGTTCTAACCTGCCACCACCACCACACAAGTTTTGTGACATATTCATACAAAAACAAGCAAAACCTCTAGATCTATTCAAGCTAGAATGTAATCTATTTCCTTTCTCCTGTTTCCAGCAACCCAAAACACTCAGTCCCAGCAGAATCTGCCTCCGGTCTCATACGTCAAGGCCATCGACGTGTGGATGTCGTCCTGCTCTGTCTTCGTGTTCCTCTCGCTCTTCGAGTTCGCCGTGGTCAACAACTACATGGGGCCTGTGGCCACTAAAGCCATGAAAGGGTACTCGGATGAAGACCTTTCTAGAGACTTGGACGCTTTTAAGGTATTTATTCATAGATTTACCTTACTCTTAATTTTTACTACTTGTAAGCGCGTGGCATAGCAAATAATATAGGGTGGAAAGACCCCTGTTTGTCATGTTAACAATGAGCAATGGAGAGGGCTATGCCCGGGGTGTCTACGTGATCGAATCAGAAATGAGGAGATCCGTAGACGGTTTAAAGTCGCCTCGGTGGGCTACTTCGGTGACTTTAGTTCGTCTACGGATCTCCTCATCCGGATCCTCAACTTACGGATCCTGTGGTATTATCAAGTTGAAGAGGAAATTGTGGAAGTGCTCTAGTGGAGATCACGGACCAGCAAGCGCAGGGTAGGATGTCCACCTACAAGATGGACACTGTCCATTGGACAGACTTCTAAAGATTGCCTGAAAACGCTGGATGCAGGTGGCTTCCAACAGCTACTTATGGAAGTCTAAAGGGGAGGCCTATGTTCAGCAATGGACATCTAATAGCTGAAATGATGATGTAGATTATTTATTTAATCATAGAACTGTCATTCTAATTAACACTGTTCTAATGTGACATTCAGCCTAAGAAAATACAAGTGCAACTTCTATTGTGCCACAGGATTTTGTAAAAATATCTTACAACTTTTTTCAGCACATCTTCCCGAATCCGGTGGACCCTCGTGCCAGTACGTCAGCCTCCATCCCCCAGTACGAGACCTTCTGCAACGGGAGAGAGACAGCTGTCTACATAGACCGGTTCTCTCGTTTCTTCTTTCCTTTCTCTTTCTTCATCCTGAACGTCGTCTATTGGTCCACGTTCTTGTAAGTCAGTCAGTACAAACTTGTGTGGGTGGATCCTTATATTATATTGTACGTGAAAAGGAACATGAAGTTCTAAAAATGCGGAAACTGAGAATTACTCAAAATTTTGGCGACTAAATGTTGTTTATAGTTTTAACGATATTTCTATTCAGAATTAAAAGCTCTTTTATTTCCAATATTAGCAAAAAAATAATTTGATGTAAATATTTTAGCTCTGATATTGTTTTTAAGTGCCAAAGCCTGTGACTATTTGGTCATACTGTAAAATCAAACCAATTGGTTTTTGACTAACTGCAGAACGTTGTCACAATAAACGTAATAAAAATCCCTTCGTCGAGCAATGCAATGTCACTATGACGTGCACTGTAGAAAGGTTCTGTGTTGGGTCAGGAGTCAATTGATTTAATAGTATTAAGTTGAATTGTTGTATTGTTTACTTACATTAAGATTCTAGTACTGCCGTACTCTGGGACGTTCTTTAAAACTAAGCTTAGTTGTTCGTTAGAATAGTTTTATGCATTTTCAAAATGTTAGAATTCTTATTACCTATCGGCACGTTTGAGTGTCGTTGTAATTATTAATTGTACGTAGTTCAGTAATTAAGTGGATCGCAAATGGTTGAAAAACTGTTCTACTTAAAGTATACATAGTTAGAGGCAGTTGCCAAGTGTACGAAAGAAGTATGGAGTGGGTAATTTTCTTTAGTTAAAAAGAGAGTTGTAATGTTATAGGTACTGATTTATGCATAGCTGGGCACCGTTAATCAAACAGTTAACTTCGTTAATCGTTAATCCGTTACTATAAAAGTTAGCTTCGTTAACCGTTAAAGCGTTACATTGCGAACGAATTAACGCAAGTTAACGTTAATCGTTAATTCGTTAAAATATAATAAAAAATATCGTTTTTCTATTGTTTTTGCGTTAGTGAATTTGGGTTTTGGTTCTGGAAGATATCTATTCGCAGCATTTTCACTCGCAAAGTGTTTTTGTTTCACTCGGCACTTGTCTTCTTGTCGTTTCACACTTATCTGAATTTGTTTTTCACGGGCTTAGCCAGGATTTAGTTTCGGGGGGGGGGAGTGACGAAAAAAAATTGGCCAAGTGAGAGTCGGACTTGTGTGCGAAAGGTTTCGTACCATTCATCGCCCAATCACACCATATTTCAATTGTCTACCTGTTACCAGTACCAATTTATACTAACCCAAAAACAACAAAAAAAATCCGGTTGCCGTATGAGAGGTTTAAACCCCCAAAACCATGCTACGCCCATGCTATTTTTATGGCCACGCCGCGGTGCCATGTGGTGAATTATAGGCATTGGATTAACGATTAACGGACTTTCGGGATATTAACGGAAGTTAATGAGTCCGTTAACTTTTTTTTAAGTTAACTTAAAAGTTAATCCGTTAATAGAAATGTTAACTTTGTTAATTAACGATTAACGGATTAACGAGTTAATGCCCAGCTATGGATTTATGTCGTAAATAATTTGTGGGAATGTGTCTATTTATTTAAAATGTTAGACGATTAATCACTTTTCGATTACACTATAACAATATTGTTTTAATAATACTATAACTGAAATTGCAATCGGATTTCTATTTTATTCTGATTCGGTATCAGTTCATTTCCCCAATGTGACAGCGCTATCAACGGCATTCTGATTACCAGAGATCGGAAAAATTTGCGACATTGTTTGCAATTATGTGGACATGAGTCCAAAATTAATCAAAATGTTATTCAGTTAATTATTTTTTTACAAACATCCATACAAACATTATAATCACGTCTACGTTCCCTACTGGCGTAGGCAGAGCACATGAAACGTGAAATAGACATAACCATAATTATAACTATTTTACGCTTTGAAGCCACTTCTAGCATCATTATTTTAGTTTTGTACTTGACATATAATTTGATTCCTAGTAAATAAATACAAAATTTTGTTAAAGTATTGGTTTATTAAAAAAAAATGACAGATTTTTTTCCAAATTGTTACTTAATTATTATAAGTACATAAATATTTACGGAAACGATACCTATTTTAAATACGAACCTTTTCTTAATAATTATTTATGTAATTCATCGTCGTCATAACTTTTTTTTTAAGTTCTAATAGTATATACGTACTTATAAGCACTTTATAAGTAAACTATTATCTCCAAAAATTCAAATTATATTTCAATGAATAATTAATTGACAGTTTGATTAATTTTGAAGTCATGTCCACATAATTGCAAACAATGTCGCAAATTTTTCCGATCTCTGCTGATTACACTAATAAAGTATAATTTAATATAAATATTAAAACAAATAAGTACTCTTAGAATTCCGACAAATAAAATTATAGAGACACAAATTGAAGCTTTTGACGCCTGATCAAAAACAGTAGCAATTTCTGCCATTACTCGTAGAATGATGAATGACTTTATGACACGATTTAATGATTTTTCACCACATAACAGGGTCAGCTCACAACTAGACCCCGTTATCTTGTCGCAAAGATTTTATTTTTCAGTAGAGTATGAATAATTTTTTTATCGACTAATGTAGATGTCGATACTTTTTGACACTGATAATTTCCAAGAGGTGTCACTAGGTACTATTTATTACTTTTGTATTAAGATAAATATAATAATAAACGAAGAAATAAAAGCCTCTGGTGAATACTAATTAGGATTACTCATATTTTTTCCACAATAGAGACGATAAACTTTACGCAACTGTACATTGTCAGTTTAAAAAAGGGTTAAATAGGGATTTTCGTGATGTCAAACAAAACGTTTCAATTGAATTTCTGTATATACTTAAAATGAGAAAATTCAAATGCATTATTGAACATCGATATAAAGAAGGTCGATAAAAAATTATTCATACTCTACTGAAAAACAAAATCATTGTGACAAGTTAACGGGGTCTACTCATAACTAGTGTAGGTACTGTTAGCTTTGAGTAAGTTAGTCAGGCTACTTCAATTAACTAAGGTACCTTCTCAATCGTAACTTAACTCTTAGAGACCCCGCACATTACGGCCACTAAGCGCCGCCACTAAACGCGACCACCAGTGGTTCAGTCAGACCACTACACGCCGCCACTTTTTTTACTCCCGCAGCTTGTGGCTCGAACGCGGCCACTCAAACGCTCGGTGTGCGCCGATGCAGTATAAAATGTATGGAGAAACGCGTCCGCAGCTTGTGGCGGCCACTAGACGCTCAAGTGTGGCCGCCACTGAGTGGCCAGTGTGCGGGGCCTCTTAGTTATGTATGATAATGTATCTATGTATCTAGTTCTTAATAACAATAACATTGTTAATATTTTAATTATTCTGTAACATTGTAAGGATAGGTACAAAATAGATTAATAAAGTGCAAAATATGTAAGTTCAAAGTTTTTTTAATGTAACCCAGGGTTGAGTTCTTAACCTGTCGTCTGTGTTTGATAAGGATCCTAACACGCAAAAATTCGAAAACGTCGTCTGATACTGATCCTTATCATACACATACGACGCGACGGGTACTTTTGGGATCCTTATCATACACAGACGACAGGTTAATCTTCAACATCATCACCATCACCATCATACATACGTCTCTTTGTTAGGCATAGGCCTGCTATCAATTTCACATTTTTTATACATAAACTCGAATTGAAAAAAAAATATTGTCTTTTATACTCAAAATCATGGGTGCGTGTGGCTTCGGTTTTAGATTACTCACCATTTCTTCCGCCGTGGTAACTCGTTGAAGAATAACACTTTCCCATTTCTTCCGTGGATGTCGCAAGAGGCGGCCAAGGACATAGGTTAAGTATGCTTAGTAGGCACTGTCACTGTTATACCTCTTTCATCTGCATTCAAACCTAAAATTTTGCTAGAAGTGGCTGCGAAGGGTTAAATAGTCATGATCATGTTCATGGTTTTGTATGTGTCACATTTCGTGTGTTCTGCCTACCTAACATTTTCTGAACATAGGAGAGATTGAATGTACGTATGTAACCTTGGAGAGGGTCGTGGGCTCGTGGGTTCAAACCCCGGGCTCGCACCTCTGAATTTTTCGGAATTTATGTGCGATATCAAAATTTTATATTTTATCACGAGCTATTCGGTGAAGGAAAACATCGTGAGGAAACCTACACACAGCGACGAAGTAATTCAACGTTGTGTGTGAAGTTCCCAATCCGCAATGGGCCCGCGTGGGAACTATCGCCCAAGCCCTCTCATACTAAGAGGAGGCCTGTGCCCTGCAGTGGGACGTATATAAACTGATGATGATAACCTTGGACAATTAAAAATGCTACAAATAGCTCCAGCTTTCTCTACGTACCGTTTAGTGCGCTCTGCCTACTCCATTTGGGAAAACATGCATGTTGTATGTATGTATGTATGTAACCTTGAATTCGTCCATTCACCCCTAGATCCCAAATGCATGGGTGCATAGTTGGCGGCGCTTGCGCACGCCGATCACGTCGAGTCTAGACAGGCTAGCGTTGTATGCAAATGAGAGCCATTCAAATTTTCGGTGATACCAAGCGGATAGCTTGGTGTGATAAGGGGTTAAGGGGGAGTGAGGTACTGCTAATTATGAAAGCATATAATTTCGACAAAACAACTATAAATTAATAACTTAAAATGCAAGCACGGTCACAGAGGAATCGCAGTGACGTATCGTATGCGCACCGTTTTTGACGCACGCTCCCCTTACCACTGCTTAAAAAACCGGCCAAATGCCAAAAAACAAAAACAGCAAAAAGAACACATTTTTTCTATGGGAGCCCCCCTTAATTATTATCATTATTTGATATTTAGTACTTGTTGTTATTGCAGCAAACGGAAATACATCATTTCTGAAAATTTTAATTGCCTAGTTTTTACGGTTCTTGAGATACAGCCTGGTGACAAACGGACAGCGAAGTCTCAGTAATAAGGTTCCATTTTCACCTTTTGGATACGGAACCCTAAAAACGGTGACGTACTCTCCCCACACCGCTGCTTAAAATACGGTCACAATACGGAATCGCAGTGACGTATCGTATCCACAACGTTTTTGACACAAGCACTCGACACCGCTGCTTAAAAAACTGTCGTCGGTTAGGAACGTCAAAAATCTTCCCTATGGGGAACGTCACGATGCGGTTGCGTATTTTGAGCAGCAAAGTGTGGGCATCGTCACAGATTTTTAAGCATGTGGTCGCAACTTTAGTTTGTATTATTACAAGTGTAGGGTGGTAGTAAATTAAAACACTGACTTTAATTTAATTTTTATTTAACTTTGAAGATGAAGTTTTGTCACCACATTGCCAGACGATTGGTGTCTTGTGTTGTAGGATCCATTAATCATTTTTTTATCGGCTGGAACGTGTTTATTATTGTTGAAAAAGTGGTGGTTTCGCAGCTAGGTAGGCTTCGTTTATTTCATAGGAAGATGGCCATATCGCAGGTGGGTCTAGTAGTTGTAGACCGGCAGGTCCTTGCTGACAGTCTTCTCTGGCGTGAAGGTTCTAAATTTCTCGTCAGTGTTGAAGTTACATATTGCCTCGTAGAGCTCGTGGCTAGATATGTGTGCTCGGGAAGGAGAGTGGAGAAGAGATGGGAATCGGGAAGTCTAATTGGAAATAAATGATTGATGGTATTTGTCATGCCTCACGAGTGGGAATTCTAGTATGAATACAAGTATGCTTTTGTGTATCTTTGATGTCCCTGATGCTGACTCGAGGATCGCGTGAATGTTAGTTGGCGTTATTGATGTTACAAGATTTTTCTCGGATCTAGCGTGAATTGACATTAAAAGTTATTTATAAAGTCTCTCCGAAGATATTATTGAAGGGTGAATAGCCCGTGATTTAGTGGTGACGTATGCTTGTACATAGAATATAATCGATAAGTAAATGTCTCAATAAGTCAGTATTTACTCGGATCTTGGAAGTTTCACTAGTTCTCCCAATACCTTCCCTACATGGCGAACGTGACAGGGCCCATTCTGGCAACGGACAGTAGGGCACCAATTTTTGTGGGTACCTCGCTTTTGGTAGCTTGAGGCTAACCACATATATAAAGAAATAGAAATAAAATACATCAGGTAAAAGATGTGTAACATAAAGATAGAACAACTACAGAACAACTACAGCCTGTTAGAATATCATTCAGCTCATGTTCCAACGACCGAAAGAATCAGTCACAGCCTACTTCCAAAGAGTCGACTTCTGTAGCAGTAAAAATAGAAAAAGAAACAACAGAAGTCACCGATTCGACCTTGTTGGGAAGAAAACCCGCTACAGAAGAGACGGCTCTGGGAGTGTTCATCAATGGATTAAATTCAGACATCGGCACAATGCTTCGCACTGAAGAATTCAAAAATCTTTCTGGCGCTGGACATTGCGCAATTCGCGAGGCCCGAATTCGCAAATAACGCAAGAAAATTCTTCATCCAGATTAAATAATATCAACCATAATTGGCTGATATTGATTGATTGACTGATTAGCTGTGGTGGTAATCCACCACATACATCAAATTCGTATTGGTCACAGGTTAACACTCATAATACCTAGAGCACTAACGGCATCTCAATCATTTATAAGGCCCCAACTGACCAATACCGACCGACTTTCAGAACTAACGAAAAATCTTGAAATTACTGCAAGAAACCGCGCCATTTCATTTCTGAATGCCGCAAAAGGCCCTACAATAACTCAATGCGAGTTTCTTTGCCTTCCGGTAACTATGCGAGAGTGAAGAATTAAAACTCGCAGAGACCAGAACATAGACTTCAACTCTCTCCAACTTCAATAAACAAGAAAAGACAAAATTTGGGATTTTTGAATTTATCTATATATAAGTAAGTTTATCCGTTGTCTAGTACCCACCCATAACACAGGCATTAAATTGCCTACTTTGGGACTAGGTGATTGGTGTAAAAATTGTCCAGTTATATTTATTTATTTATGTGCTCTGCCTACCCCTCTTGGGAATACAGGCGTGAGAATATGTATGTATGTATGTATCTACTTACATCAAACAAACCTCGTAATGAAAATCTAACCACTGTTTCAATTGATCGAAATGTAACCACCATTCCAATCAATTAAAATAGAAAGAAAGAAATTTGACAAAATCTACCACTGGTTCAATAACCAAAAACTCTGCATTGATGCATGCAAACATGTTCCTTGAGTCACGAACAACAGGATAATGAGCCCCAGTCAGACCTCTTTACAAATACAAACTCGATCTCACATCAGCACTCTTCAAATCCAGTGATCAAAATCACAAAATCACGAAAATTAAAGAAAAAATCCAAAGAAAAAAAAAATTCACGCTGTTCTACGCGACCACCTCCGAATGTATCATAGCAGGTAACAAAAGAAATGGGCCCAAATCATTCCCTTCGCTATAATATGCCACAATACTTCAGTTAATCAATCAACAGGACTAACTCCCTACGAACTTCTAATCGGGTATAAGCCCAAACCTTTCTATTCCCTGAAAACAATTCCACAGTACACAGCTTGCGACTACCTTAGAGATTTAAATGAACAATTAGGAATAGCCCGCGAAGCTGCAATCCGAAGTGTAGACTCCATGAAGGAAAAGGCTAAGGAAAGACGACAGTCACGTCAAGAATCCGATCAAGTACAACTTAGGCAGCTTAATAATGTTCAAAGCACCCAACCCAAATAACCTAGACTCAAAATGGGAAGGTCTCTTCGAAATAATTAGAGTAAGTTTTAATGAAAGTGATAAAGAAATTAGGTCGTAACTTATTAGTGCATGCTAATAAGCTAAAACCTTATACACCTTATAACCAGAACAATCTAAATTTTTAGGATGGCGAGCCCAACAATGGTCTATCCCACAACACCTATTCCTAATTCTAGCCAGAGCAACTACTTCTCAACCATAATGAACAATCCCAAAGTTTTATCATTTGTTCAATAATAAAAGTAATCTTCCATATAATTCCGAACAAAATGTATAATTACCTACCTGAAGCAACTATTCACTAATCGGACAAACCATTCAGTAGAATAATTTAAAATTACAGGTGCTCCACAACTATGGTTGTCGGGGATACCCTTCAATCAGAACTTCCTTCAAAATCAAGTCTTTACTTCGAAGAAGAAGGCCAGCTACAAATATCTGAAGGTAGCTGGAAACTAATCATTTATCGAAACTGAGAACCCTTACTCGTCGCAAAAGATTCCCTATAAAGACTTATCAATAACTAAGTACCTACCAGAAATTAGTTTTTACAACCACACTTTAAACAACGTAAAAACTACAGTATCCTTTGTAAGTATAAACATTAACCGCATAGAATCAAGACTCTCAGAAGTCAATTTTTATAATAACCGCGAAAAGCGAGAACTTATAGAATAGATGGTCTCAATTCAGACTTGAAATGGTTGATTGGAACATCAGACGTAAAGGACGCAAAACGTTATGACGATTGCATCGACCAACTCGAAAACCGCGAAATCGACACTGCGCACATATTGAGACAACAAATGCAAATTGTATCCTCGACAGTCACCAATTTTAATGATACCCTACGCAAAATCTCCTATAATGAACACATCCTAAACGAAAATCTCAATAAAATCAGTAATTATATCAATTCAACTAATAAAATTATTTTCGATCTAAAACTTAGTGAAGACATTTCCACAATATCTATACAGATACTCGAGTCTGTAATGTCGTTGGAACAAGAATTGAATGTCAACCTTACAAGTATATTGTTTATAAAATCAAAACTGATAAATGGATCTTTATCCTGCAACACGAAACACCAAGCGTCTTACAATGTGGCGACTAAACCTCACATCACGAACTACAAGCAACCGGAATCATCACCATCAACCCTGGTTGCAAAGTTTTCACCGGGTTCGTCACTCTCGCAGCCACGGATGAAATCAAAACCAACATCAGTCACCCCATAATAACAGTGAATGTTGAAGAAGACTGCACAAACAAGTAAGAACCTATAGAATCTCCAGAACTTCTACCACTTAGACTTAACAATGTAAAATTGGAAAGCTTAAACACAATCGAAGATGAACTCAACAAATACTCGGAGTCACTCAAAACCATCGAAAAACCATTCCTAGAGAAACATGCAGCAAAATTTAACCTCATTAGTTACCTCATCGGTGGTGCCATGCTAAGCTACATCATATACAAAATTTGTTCCTGCTGTCCCTGGCGCTCCATCTGCAGCACCAATTCAAGAGAAACCCAACACAGCCGTGGGTGTATCTAGATATTTAATAACTGCTTCGACAAGTCAAGACGCCAACAAGTTATGCCTCTTGACACATTACCGCGAATCCACCATACGACCGCATGAATTTCGAACGAAGATTCCGAAGGCAACGTCTCTCCTCAATCTCGTCAAAAATTGCGAAATAAATCGCAATCTTTGTTCGATTTAATTAAATCGCAATCAAAAACCATGCGCATACACAATCAAACATACAAATTAGTTCAAATTACATTTCCTAAACGAACGAATTCCTATTACTGATAAGATAATACCAGGTGAAAAAAAAATCGCTCAGAAACAATAATAGATTGTATAGCAAAAAACTTGGAATCCGGCGTAGCTATTGTCAATCGACAAACTTGTCGATAATGGCATTGTTATCCCAAACGCCCTCGTCAGCGTAGTGAATCACCATTTTTCCACAAACTGCATAAATGAAATGAAAAGAAATGAAATGAAATTATCACAACTCCCACACTTGACGTAGACTTCTACGATGACACAATAGGACAAATAACCAACATCAATATAACAATAGGATCTACTAATTTAACATCGATAATTGACAGACAAAACAAAGTGCTCAAACTAGTAAGAAAAGAGCATCTCAATTATGAAGAAAAAGAATCTCTCAATAAAGTAATCTCGGAATTCAGTGATGTATTCTACCTTGAAGGTCACTCACTAACTTTTAGCAATCATACAGAACACAACATCACTACCACAAGTAAAATCAAAATTCACACTAAACCTTATCGATTCGCTCAAGTATACAAAGCTGAAATCAAAGAAAAAGTTCAAAAATGGCTTCAAGAAAACATAATCTCCAGGGAGAACGATGTGTTTTGTCTATTTTACTGATATAGTAGTTTAATTGCTTCCAGTGTATGTACAAGAACACGAAAAAAAAAACTCCGAGAAGTATTCTTTAGTAATATCAACTTAAAGTCCAACCAGATTAGCGCGAATTCTTTAGGCACGACTCTAAACTTAACTTTTAATCACTTCAATTTTAAGATTATAAGATTAATAAAATTGGAACTGAGGATTGAGTTCGGGTATTAGTTGAAGGGTGCGGATGTCAAGCCCGGAGGCTGAGGTGTCTACGTCTGGGTTGTTTAAAAGTTGGGGTAAAATATAAAGGATTGGGAAAGGAAATATGAATAAGTTTTTTTTGGGATAGAGCGCACAATATTCAAGCCACTTACCACAGCACGAGTAACAGGACCTTCATACTGGTTCGTCAGAAATATTAAAACCTTTCGGATATCATGGCAGGTTCAGCGATGTTTGTCCTGATGTGTTCTTCCTGTCTTCCTTCGAGGATCCTACCGATTACGCCAAATTGAAACAGACCATCATCATTTCAGCCATAAGTCGTCCACTGCTGAACATAGGCCTCCCCTTTAGACTTCTATAAGTACTTGCTGGAGCCGACCTGCTTCCAGTGTTTTCCGGCGACCTTTATCAAGTCGTCTGTCCATCTTGTAGGTGGACGTCCTACGCTGCGCTTGCTGGTCCGTGGTCTCTGGGTCTGGAATTGTTACGGTGCAATGTTAAGTTAGTACTTAAAACACTGACTCTAATCACACATACATACAATCACGCCTGTGTTCCCAAACGGGGTGGGCAGAGCACACGAAACGTAGACAAAACAATAATTACGACTATTTCACGCTTTGCAGCGACTTCTAGCATAGTTTTAGGTTTGCAAAAAGATCGAAGTGGTAGAATAGTATCAGGTTGCTAGCCTGTCGCCTAAAGCATACCTAAACCTATTTCCTTAGTCGCCTCTTACGACATTCACGGAAGAAATGGAGAGGTGTTATTCTATCCCGACGCCACACAGATATCTAATCATAACTATTATTTAACTTTACATATTAATAAGAGTCTTGAAACTCACTTATAATGAAATAAACGGATCTACTCACGTTTTTGTATCGGGATTAGCACGACATGTTTCGGGCCGTTTCATGACCCATCTGCAGCCACCAGCCACGCGCCACAGCAGCGGCTATCCACAGCGCGCTGCTGCTTTGAGTTGTTGTTCGTTTGGAGTTTGGAACTGGAATATTGCTGTTAAGGGTTGTGGTCGGTATTTATGTCTTATCTAAGGGTGAGTCAGGTATGAAGGGAGGTGGTTGAATGATGCGTAGACGGCGACAGTGGTAAACAATGGAAAGGAAAGTTAAGTGGGTTCGGGAAGTGAACAATACTATTTTAGGGTATGGTGCTATGACTAATTCTAAAAGCTTTTAGAGTAAAAATGTTTGCTTAATTGCTAAGGGTTCTAACGGGATATATGATAAGGTATTTGTAAAAAACTAGTAAAAGGTTACACTAACATAACGGTATAGATGAATGACGAACTTATAGATTTTTACTTCTTTTTAAGTGTAACACTTTGATGAATACTTTTGTGTCTGAATACTTTGATGCTTTTCTAGCATTGTAAATAATTTAGACATAAAAAAACAACATGTTGTTCTTAATATTAAATGAAATGTAGGTAGGTACATACTCACATATAAACTTCATGTGGTGTTTAAAATAACACGTCTCCATTTCTTCTGTGGATGTTTAAAGCCTTCTCTAAGGAAATAGGTTAGTATAATTTTTAGGTCAGGTTGCTAGCCTGTCGCCTAAAATATTCCATAACCAATAGATTAGATCTTTAAAGCTAAGGAAATATCCTTAGTGGACTTTCACCTCATCCACAGAAGAATTGGAGCGGTATTATTCTAAAACCAACTCCACACGGGTCTTACGACATCCACGGCTGAAATGGAGTTATTCTAAGCCTGACAAAACACGGACAAGGTGCGAACCTAGCCTTAAGATAAGTCTAGACAACACAATTGCATTCGGAATGAGTAGGTAGCCCATTGTCAGTAGCCTCTTTAGCAAGCGACGCACTTGCCCAAACCGATTGCATAATTATGTCATTATGTTGAGTCGTAACCAGTTTAATGTTACATGTCTACATAAAGAGAGAAAGAAAGATAGCGATTAACTGAATTTTGACACAGATACATTTTGAACTTTTCTAATAAATAAATAGTAATTTAACTTAACTTAATGCAAATATGCAATAAAATAGAACAATGCCAGGTCAAATAGCGCCGAAACAAACCGGTTTCATCTATTTTAAAACTGTACATTGTGCTAAAGGGCTACCAACCTATAATACAGTCATTTGGGATAATTCGACACTCATGCAATATTTAATTTTCCTATTCACAATTCCACCATAATATTGAGCTATCATCATAATCATAATCATCATCATCATCATCGAAGTCCCACGAAGGCATATCAAAGAAAAAAGATACATACATACATACATATCCTCACGCCTGTATTCCCAAGAGGGGTAGGCAGAGCACACGAATTCAAAAATCCAGTGCCACGTTTAGCGATTTCAGGGCAACCCAGATGGTTAAACGTGATATTGCAGTGACAGGTTGCTAGCCCATCGCCCACAATACACTAACCCTTTCCCAGAGTCGACTCTTACGACACCCACGGAAAGAAAGGGGGAGATGCTATTCTAACCCGGCACTACACGGGAAGAAAAAATATAACTATAGCAAATGGAAGAAAATATTTACAGTATTTTTTTGTAATCTATTTGACGGTTTAAATAGTTTTTTTGGTTCGATGGGACATGAAAAAATACTAAATAAAGATGTCATGTATTTTAGTTCAAACGCTAAGCCACACTAAAGTAATAAATGTCACAGATATTATACTTAGATGAAAAGCGACACAGGGCAGAAGTTAATAAAATAAGTTCACACTCTGTCGTTATTCCTGTCATAATCCCTACTAATATTGTAAATGTCTGTCTGTCTGTTGTACACACGTAACATATATCACGCCTTCTTTTCAAAAAGATATACGCTACATAGATAAAACCATTATTATTTCAAGATGCCTAGCTACTTGTAGCATATTTTAAGTTGGCTGGTATAATAGTGACAGGTTGCTAGCTTGTCGCCTAAAATATACCTCTTACGACGTCTACGAAAGAAATGGGGAGGTGTAATTCTAAATCCGATACCACACAGTAATTACATAGCCTGTATTCCCAAATGAGGTAGGCGGAACGCTATACATATAGAAAAATCCATGACTACATATTTCGTGTTTTAAGTCAAGTCGTACTTTAGTAACAGGTTGCTAGTCTGTCGCCTAAAATATATCTTAACTTATTTATCTCCTTAGTCGCCTCTACAGCCAAGTAAAAAATTAAAAGGTGTTTATTCTAAACCAAAAAATAAATTATGTAAAAATACAAAATGTGACTTTTCTTTTTCATAAGCAGAAGAAAACTGAAGTTTACAATAACTCAGTTCACCAGACGAAGTCACAGTCGAGATGTAGTCTATACTAACATTATAAAGCCGAAGAGTTTGTTTATTTTTTTGTTTGAACGCGCTAATCTCAGGAACTACTGGTTCGAAATGAAAAAATCTTTTTGTGTTGGATAGACCATTTGCCGAGGAAGGCTTTAGGCTATATGACATCACGCTGCGACTAATAGGAGCGAAGAAACAAGGCAAAATGTGGAAAAAACGGGGGAAATTACCCAGTCATTTTTCCACGCGGACGGAGTCGCGGGCACAGCTAGTCTGCAATAAAACAACAAAATGGCGCCGGTGGCTCATAAACGCCTCTTCTGTGAACCCTACAACTTTCAGGGCTATTCGCAGAGTCGTAAAACCTTTTATGTTTTTCGGCGAATAACAACAATAATTGTCATTGTGACAAACGGACCCGAGTGATGTTGGGTATTATGGACAGTAAGTATGAAGTGTCTGTCCAAAACAGTCCGATTGTAACTTTAGTAATGGGTTGGCTGAAGTCACGCTTTACCATTTCAATAGGCATGTGTAGGTACTGTAAAATATATCATTCTAATCAGTCTATTAGTTAGATCATGGCAAATCATGAGACACAGTGTGTTTATCTACACTAATATTATAAAGAGGAAAACTTTGTTTGTTTGTTTGTTTGTTTGGTTGTAATGAATAGGCTCAGTAACTACTGGACCGTTTTTAAAAATTCTTGCACCATTCGAAAGCCAAATCATCCATCAAAAAATCCACGAGTAACATAGGCAAAATTTTATTTTGAAAAAAAAAAGGATTCTGTTAAATATTTGGGTTTAGATATCTACATCTACACTAATATTATGAAGAGGAAAACTTTGTTTGTTTGTAATGAATAGGCTCAGAAACCTACGACCCCAAAATCCGAAATTTACGCGAACGAAGTCGCGGGCGGAAAGCTAGTTGTTTATAAAATAATTGAAGATCATAAATTCATCAAGCTTCCGGAGTGGTGCTTGTGACGTCACGCCATCATCGTAGAGGTCGATCCGATTCCGACCGTCATTCGAAACTTCAGAGCACTGTATCTCCGCATTTCTTGTTTGACAAATAAAAAAAACAAACACGTTGTACAATTTTTTTTGGTAATTTGGTAATGGTTCATTGTAAATAGATTTTATGGTGGGTCAGGAATCCAATGGTTTTGTACCTAACTACATATTATTAGTCCTTAGATAACAAAACAAAACCCAGACATCGTGTCTGACCATTTAATGCAATAATGCATCGTTGTCAGGTCATGGGTCAATGCAATTCTAATAGTGGAAATCAGTGCTTGTCTGGTGAATTAAAATCATCTGTTACTATGCCTATACAATCATACCTACATTCACGAGTATTTAAAAAGGACAGGATTCCATGTCTCTAATTTTTCTAGAAAGCGATTTACTGTTTTACAAAATGTTTGTCATATTTTTCGTGATTTGCTTTACTTTCATTCCAACAATAACGTATCTCCATTTCTTACGTGGATACTGTGCCAAATTCAAAATGAAAAAACTTCATTTCTGTAAATAGGGCTCTTAAGAGCACGTTTACACTTTTTTTTTCAAGTCTACCAGAGCGACCATCACTGTTAAGAATGCGCCGCAAGAAACTAGGCACAAAGATCTCTTAAAAAAACAATAGAAAAATAAAGTGGACAAAAGACTGACAAAAAACATAAATACATGTACTACGACTCCCCTCCCCTCTAATTGCACGGTGGTTGAAAACTATAATAATATCTGCATTAATATGAGACGAATTTGCAATACAATACTCCGTTTATTTTAAGAACTGTTAAAACCTCACGCATTTTTGAGTCAACACAAGGAAGGCATCGCCGCAAATGCTGATACCGTTTGTATTGAAGTCATTAATGACAAACAGTAATAAGTGTTAATGCACTAATCTTAAAATAAATAGAGTAAGGTAAACGTCCCTGTGCTCGACTCTGACCCAATACTTGGCACTTGCAACCTTATGTCAAGTAAGACAGGTGACAGATGGGTGTCATCTACTGGGCGTTGAGGCGTCGAGCATTGGTACTTTTACCTTATAGGCCGCTTAGTTCCTCTACATTGCATATTTATCTTTTGCCGCGTATCTATGTAATTACAAACCTTTCCTTGCTTACAACAAATTGATTATTAAAACAATAACTAACAATACAATTCATTATCGCTATCGGGGTATGTCCGTCTGTCTGTCAGAATGATCGACGGAGCCGTAATAATAACATACTTAACCGATAGCCGGTTAATAATAACGAATATTTCTATTTACGTACTTCTTGCTTGTTTCTGTGCTACTGGTGTCGGGTTTAGAATTACACCTAGTAATTTTCTTCCGTGGATGTAAGAGGCGGCTGAGGAAATAGGTTGAGCTATATTTTAGGCGATGAGCTACCAACCTGTCACTATTATACCTGCCAACTGTAAACCAAAAAAAAAGTATTATGCTAGAAGTTTAGTGGCCACGAAGCGTGAAATTTCGTCTACGGAGCGTTTCGTGTGCTCTGCCTACCCCATTTGGGAAAACAGGCGTGATGTATATAGGTATGTATGTTCTGTGTCCGAAAAGTATAGCACCTTTTCATTTCGTCTTAAGGCAACAGGCTAGCAACATGACTGTCACTATTTTATTTCTTTCATATATTTGTGGATCTAAAATTAAGCAAGAAGTGGCTACGTAGCGTGAAATAGTCATAATCATGGTGTTGTCTATGTCACGTTTCGTGTTCTCTGCCTACCCCATTTCGAAACATAGGCGTGATTATATCTATATATCTAGATCTTATAAGACTAGCTCACAATATCATTTTAACAGAAGATCTATAGGATAGGTAGATGATATAGGTAAGCCTAAAAAAAAGGAACGGTGAAAACGCTCGCATAACGTCCTAAATATAATCTTGCCGCGCCGTCTAGCCCCCGTCTGGCAAGCTAGAACCATAAAAAAACCATGCCCAAAAAAAAAGAATTTCCATGTAGTCTGATTTTCGATTTTGTGTTCTCCCACTCTGACAGTAGAGTCTCAATCACAAATAGATGCAACCAATGTAAAACCTTTTCGAGTAGACCTTGAGACTATGCGCGATTTGAATGACTAAATTTCTATTTGAATTTAGAATAGGAATTGTAATTTTAAAATAGCTCCGAAAATGGTCTAGCACAAGGGTTCCCAAAGTTTTTGGGCCACGACCGTTTAATACAAGTTTACAAATTTGAGACCCACGAATAAAGGACTTTATCTACAAATAACAGGCGAAATGTTAATTTTTTTTATAACTTAAGTAAAATACCTGTAGGTTCCAAATCATAAAAGTTATTTCAATGGGAAGCATGAAATTGTTTCCTACGTTTGACTATCACAATTTTGACATCAACTTCAGCGTGAGTTAATTTTAAGCGCAGTGAGGTTGATAAATCCAATATATATTTATATTAAAATTCATTATATTAGAGAATTTGGTCTCACATAGGTATGTGGTAGGTAGTAAGAGGGAGGAGGACTTCATTAGCTTCATGCCACAGATTTATATCGAACTAGATGACATGAATGGAGCCAAAAGGAAGAGTTGAACTTTGAATGGGTTTCACTCGGACTGTCAATTCCCATCACTGAAGCGCTCATGTGACGATACCTACCGTTGAGAAAAAGTGACACGCTTGGTTTTCATACAAAAGCAGGAACTCGCGGTATCTAGTTCGATATAAGTCTGTGCTTCATACACTGGCCATTGGCTCAGTCATTTGGTGTCTTTCTACAGGCAGGGCCCACTTAATATTCTCTCGCGACACATAGTTTGGGAAACGCTGGTCTAGAATCTAGACGGAAAGGTAGGCTTCCAATTCTAAAGACCTGCTGGTGATGTTCTGTAACGTAACATAATTTTAAACAAAAAAAAACCGACTTCAAATTTGGGCTATACTGAAAGCATTTGTTTAATAATGAGGGTGACCTTCCATCACCAGCAGGCCTCACTAATTACTGAAATTATAATTTCCAGTCTGCAGGTGCATTCAGTATTGAAAGAATTATCCTTTAACTCCTAAGCATTAAGGAGTTGACCTTCCATCATCAGCTCAGTCATATTTTTTTTACTGCCAGACGTAAATACTGGTGTAGCTTTGAAAAATGTACTAAAAACATTACCTGTGCCAATAAAATTTGAGGGTTGCCCTCGATTTCCCTCATATTCCATCATCAGATCAAGATATGCTGGCAATGGGACCACCTGGAAACTATACCCTTTTAAACAAAAAAAGAATTTTTCAAATAGGTCCAGGCGTCTTCGAGTAATCAGCGAACACACATAAAAAAAAATAATGATAAAAAAATAAATAATAATAATGATAAAAAAAAATATCCCGACGAATTGAGAACCTCCTCCTTTTTTTGAAGTCGGTTAAAAATAGACTCGTAGAAGAACTCAACGTCTAGGCGTCAAAACTAGCTGTCAAATTAAATAGAAACTTTGAAAGTTCGAAGTACTTAATTGAAGTTACTTAGTTGTGTTAGAGAATTACGCTACTGTTGCTAGGCGCAGTTTTTAGGGTTCCGTACCCAAACAGTTGACTACGCTGTCCGTTCGTTCGTCCATCTGTCGCCAGGCTGTATCTCACGAACCGTGGTAGCCAGCGTGTTGAAATTTTGACAGGTTATGTAGTTCCATTGCCGCTATTACAACAAATAACTAAACTAACTAATTAGCTCAGGGACCCAAAGAGGGTCTTGGCTTCCGAAACGAGAGTACGCCATCTGTCCCGATCGTGCGCAGCCTCTTGCCAGTCGTCGACTTGAAGCAGTCGCAGATCTGCCTGGACGCTGTCCCCCCAGCGGTACCTGGGACGCCCGACCGGGCGGCGGCCAGTCGGTCGTCCCACGTACGCTCTCTTGGCAGCACGATCCTCTCCCATTCGGAGTAGGTGGCCGAACCAGCGAAGTCTATAAGTCTATAAGTCTAGTACAACAAATGCTAAAAATAAAATATTGTCTATGTAGCGAAGCAGAAGTAGTTATTCCGTGTGGTGCCGGGTTAGAATAGCCACCTCCCCCTTTCTTCCCGTGGGTGTCGTAAGAGCCGACTCTGGGAAAGGGTTAGTGTATTGTGGGCGATGGGCTAGCAACCTGTCACCGCAATATCATGATTACCCTGGTTACCCTGAATTTGCTAAACGTGGCACTGGATTTTTTTGAATTCATGTGCTCTGTCTACTCTACCCCTCACGGGAATACAGGCGTGAGAATATGTATGTATGTGTCTATGCAGCGTTCCGTGTGCTCTGCCTACCCCATTTGGGAATACAGGCGTGATGTAATTACATATTTCGAAGTTCGAATGTCACTTTTATCCCTGTAGGCGTAGCACGGCAACACGCTCTAGTCGCGTCGCGCGCGGGATAGTCTACCCGTCTCTTTCTGACGTCTCTAGTTAGACAGTGACAAGTATAGTCTATCTCTAAGGGAACTGTGTGAATTCTGTGTTTAACCCTGACAATGTTCAGTTAATTCAAGCCCCCATAAAATCTGAGGGTTCGAACAATAAATAATTAACCCTACGGAAGTTGGGCCCGCATCTACCGGCATTGATGGGTCATAAAGACCCCACCCGGCATGGGATCGCCAGCACGCTGTGTGGGGTCTGATGGACCACCATGTATATTGGGATGAGATTGACCAATTAAGTGTCAGTTACTACAGTCTATCATATTTGTAACTAGATTTGATTTCTATAAAATTGTACACACACTAGCAGCCCGTCCCGGCTTCGCACGGGGTAGAAAATTATTTATTTTTGGAAATTAAGCTGATCTTTTACACCCTTGGTTACATTATGACGATTACCAAGGATCTTTATTTTTTTCAGAATGAAACGTAGCCTATGTCAATTCGGAAGAATGTAGCATTCTAATAGTGATTTTTTTTTAACGGCCCAGTACTTTTTGAGCCTATTCACTACAAACATACAAAAATACAAACAAACAAATCTTTCCTCTTTATAATATTAGTGTAGATACGTTACGTCTGTTCCTAAAGGATTAGGCTGAACACAAGAAACACTACATTATACTATGCCATAAACCATTTCACGCATCGTAGCCAATTTTTAAGTACAGTAAAAGCTCCTTATTCGCGCTTCCTTCATTCGCGTTTTCACTATTCGCGGATCAAAAAATTGTGACCCAATTCCTGTATTCGCGGCAAAAATTTTGTTATTCGCGTATTTTTTGCTGAAAATGACGAAGAATCTGCGCAAATTCAAAGTTTGACCGCGAAAATAGGTCAAGATGGGTTTGAACTCATAGAACAAGATAAATGGCATGCAGGAATGCTTGAATCGCAAAGTGAAGATTTGACTGAAAGCGACTTGGAGGAAGTGTTAAATTCACAGCCCATTGAAGAAAAGCACTGTGAACGAGACATTTAATCCATAATATTGATCCGTCTATGGAACGAAGTATTATTTTTAGTCACCTAGGAACGTATCCCCTATAATCCCATACAAATAACCATTCCGTATTCACGGTTTCTGTATTCGCGGCATATTTTTGGAACGTATCCCCCGCGAATAAGGAGCTTTTACTGTACCAAGTTAGAGAAAAGAGGTATAATAGTGACAGGTTGCTAGCCTATTGCCTAAAGCGGGCCGCACACCAGCGCTACATGCTACATGCATCGAACATTTACGTCGCCACAATCGTTGCGCTACAATTTAGCTTACGACACATGTATCGTATGTACGCACATCGGAAGCACAGTTGTAGCGTGACACCGCTTTCAGCATGTCGACTTCATCTTCTGGTGACGACGATTTCTTGATGTGGCAATTCATGAGTAAAAAAAGACGTTATTTTAATTTACAGGAAAACTTACAAAATAATAAAAAACATAGAAAACATAACATTAAACATTAGGCTCACGTCTATCCAATGACAACTAAATTGGCGCGGACTTCAAAAATAGGCGGGAAAGTTTGACATTTATAAAAATAAAAAAAAGTTAGACTCAAGTACAATAGATGTAGGAGCGCGTCGCTATGTGTGACACAAAAAACGAACAGGTTCGATCTTGAATTATTGTAGCGCGGATGTCGTCTCGCCACAAAATGTGTCCGCTACAAATGTATCCTCGGTGTGCGTGCTCACGTAGGAATGTATGGGGGCGATAAATGTGTCGCATTTAAAATGTGACGCTACAGTTGTGGAGAGACAATTGTATGACCGGTGTGCGGCCTGCTTATAAGATGTACCTATTTTCCCTTGTCGCCTCTTAAGACATCAACGTTTTAGGCCCTGCGCAGACGACGGACTATCCGCGACGGACTTTTTAGTCTGTGAAAATAGAACCCATGGAATTATATTCAGTAACGCACACGACGCGCCAAAAGTTCGGCGCACAATGCATACAATCCACGCAAACTTTTTGTGCGCTGTAGACTCGATCTACAAAAAGTCTGCGCTGCGCCTTGGTGGTAAAAAGCGATGCTCGAACTTACCCCACCACTCAAGCTTGCCAAGTTTATTGCCGACAACTATGGACTGTTACTATTATACCTCTATTATCTACATTGAAACCTAAAAACGCTAAAACTAGCTACTTAACGTAAGATGGGCGTGGTTTTGCCTACGTAACATTTCGTGCGCTCTGCCTATTAACAAAAGTCACTGAAAGACTTCTCCTTAAACGTCAGTCACAAGTTCAATTTGAAGTTAATGAACTCGACCCAAATCGAGGCCGACGACGTCCAAAAATTTCACTTGACCCATTTTTTTAAAGGCCGCATCCTGCGCCGTTCCTTGGTCTGAATTGCAAAAAAGAAAAAAAAGAGGTCAACGGCCGAGCCATTTACTGTCATTTAACGCCGCTTGGAATCAAAATGGCGGAGTGTTTTTAAAATTAGAAGCCTGTGTGCTCTTTTGGGCTTGAAAATGAGCAAAAGGACGTGCGTGTCTTCAAATTATTGCTATTTAATTTAAGCTCTATTTTAATTGAATGATTCGATCGGTCGATCTTGGATAGTTTGGTCACGAAATTGTACATACTTGCTATCTGCTGATTACTGAAAATTAAAAGTTGTTGACCGTAATTATTTGCACGCTAAGATTCATTATAAACATAAAAAATAATATTGTCCAGCTTTCACCAAGCGTGAGGAAAAGAGATGACTAACGCTTGTTACTTTTAAACTGGGGATAAAGGGTATCGTGCCAGGGCACATAGTTTATTTTATAGATACCTGCAAATATATGTATATAACAAAATTTTGTTGCTACATAATTGATTTTTGTGGTCGGCAGGACCTTATGCAGCATCCGTCTGGATGGAACCTCCATTTTAGCCGCTAAACAGCAACGCTTGTAATGCTTGTATTGTTGTGTTATGGCATGGAGAGTAAAACAACAGGCGCAGTTACAGTCACAACAAGCCCTGTTACATCTATACTCCGTCGGTTTAGGTACTTAACTAAAAGTAAACAAACTTTATGTCAGATTTGACAGGTTAAGAACGTTTTTTGTTTACTACCCAACTATTTCGGATATTCAAAAGCAAAGGAAGGAAAACCAGTACTAAGTGTACTACATAATATCGCTCTAACAGAGTTTCAAAGATCGGTTGCATAAATATAACTTCCAACTTTCTCTCTGTGGACTTCGGTCCCCAGGCATAACATCTGTCTGGAAAGAGATTTCATCAGATTTATGATTTATGTAAGTCTTAGACGAGACCCGTGTGGTGTCGGGTTTAGAATAACACCTCTCCATTTCTTCCGTGAATGTCGTAAGAGGCGACTAAGGACATAGGTTAAGGTATACTTTAGGCGACAGGCTAGCAACCTGTTACTATTGTACCTGCCACCTCTAACCCTTAAAAATATTGTGCTAGAAGTGGCCACAAAACGTGAAATGGTCATCGTTTTGTCTGTGTAGCGTTTTGTGTGCTCTGCCTACCCCGTTTGGGAATACAGGCGTGATTGTATGTATGTATGGTATGTTAGACGAGAGGCTAGCAACCTGTATATTAAACTTTTTTCATCCATTTTATCTATGTATCGTTTCACGCGCTCTGCCTACCCAATTTAGGAACACAGGCCTGATATATGTCAATCTATACACGCCACAATGAACTTGCGGTGCATTGTCCTGTTAGCTCTAATGCCGAGCAAAAATAACGGCACAACTTTCATAAAGCTTTGTATGAAAAGTGATACTTTTTCTTTGCTCGTCACTGTAGTCTTGTGGCTTAAGAGTTCATTGTCTTTGCAATTAAGGGGGTACATTGGTTGGGGGAAATTGGAGTTAGTACACGCGTACTGAAATCAACGCGTACACACCTCGTCGACTTAGTAGGTTGGCTAAAACAATATATACCACGTCTCAGATCCACTTTTATGCTAGGTATATAAATTGTATACAAAAGGTATAATAGCAGTAACAGATTGCTAACTTGACACCTAAAACATACCTTAATCTTTTTTCCTTAGACGGCGCTTATGACACCAATAGAAAAAATGCACTCTGCTACTATTTATTTATGGTGCGTAGTAAAATATATAATAGCCGCAGTATACTAAGTAGGTTATAATTTCTATTCGTATACAAAACAAACTGTTGACAGAAAAGTAAGTTAGGTTAGGTTATAGCTACGAATTAGGTTAGGTTAGAATTGCCACGCCAACAGAAAACAAAATGGGTTAGGCTTATGTTGTGACCACGAATAGTGGAGCGAGCGGAGCTTTTAGTTTTAAGTTATTAGGTATTTTGAAAATTCGGGATCCTGAAATATGTGTCATTTATTAATTAGGACATATTAAAATACGGGTTAGTTATTTTCGGGTTACCAAAATAAGGGCTAATAAAATTGGGGCGAAAGTTCTTCGGGCAAACGGATGGGAACCGTTGTATTTGCTTAGCATATAAAATATTTTTCGATCAGCATATTCTTGCAGTAAATTTATGGATGCAGCAAAGGAAATTTTACTCTCAATACGTTACCTTCGGTAGAATGAATTTATCTACTCGAAAACTGCTAAATATGTTTTTTTTTCATAAGGTAACTCAAAAACGTGATAAAACTTTTCTCTACGTTTTCGCAGTCGCGGTTTAGCTCAATTCAGCGGTCACTTTGAGTCAACGTTGCAAGCTTAGAATTACCGTCGCATACTGCCAAAATTTTAAAACCTACCCTTATCCCCTTGTGATAAAGTTGGGATTGTAGCTGGATATTTGAGGAGCAGCAAGTGACACAGGTTTGTATATTGGCTGTAATTGGGATTGGCCGTTTTGGCATTCGGCCGGGCCGTGGCATCGGGATCTATTTAATGGTGAGGTCATTCATACATTTTTTGGAGCCGATTTAGATCTATTTTGAGTCTATATTATGTTTTCCACAAACACACGTGTACATTACTCAAGATTATGTTCCCAAAGGAAACACGAAACACAAATTTTAAAACACTAGAAGTAAAATAAAATTATTATTTATGGGGAGCTCCCATACAACAATCTTGAATATTTTTTTGGTATTTTGGGTAATTTTAATAACGGTCAGATGTAGATACTTGAAATATTAACAGAATATTTAGTTGTATATATCTACTTTAAAAGTAACTGATTGAATTAATATTAAACAAATATTTAAGGGGCCTCACACAGCAGCTGTAATTTTTTGCAGCTTTTGGTACGGGATTCTCCAAAATCTTATACGTTTAATAATAACAATAGTTTTCGCTCATTCGGCTCTTACCATTCTCTTGAATCCCGTCTACCTCCGTAGTAAAATGATTAAAATTAAAAAGACTAG
Organism: Adoxophyes honmai; assembly: GCA_005406045.1. Taxonomy (NCBI): domain Eukaryota; kingdom Metazoa; phylum Arthropoda; class Insecta; order Lepidoptera; family Tortricidae; genus Adoxophyes; species Adoxophyes honmai. The sequence goes on along the minus strand of BHDV01004023.1, from coordinate 378,608 downwards.
AATTGCTTTTAAATTACGATAAACCAATGAATTATCAAGTCACTCACACCAGAAGATCATAAATCACCAGGAGCCAAACCAAACATCATTAATATTCATTCATCTGAAAACATTTCACAATACCACGCGTCTCGATTTATCCGATTGTGTCATTACATTCATTTCGGTTGGTGAACTGGCAGAGTTCACGAAACTCCAAAGGAAATTGACATTTTGCTTGCCACATATCAGAGATTCAATTGTATGTTTGCATTCAACGAAAGAATCACGATGTTCTCTTGTTTCTGAGTTTCTCACTTATACAAGGTGGTCAGAAATTGACTCTTTCCGGCCACTCTCATTTCCACATTTTCTCTTCTTCTGTCCGGCAATCAACCTCGATTTACTCGTTCAGGGAGCGCCTGAAGAAGATGTGGCGTTAAACTATTTCTTAATCGTATATGTTTATGTTTAACCAATCTATTTGTTATTGTATTACTATATGTATTTATAAAGGTTATAAAAATCATAAAATTACTTGTATTATATATTTACATAGTATAAATTGATAGTATTTGTTGTGCAGTTACTTCACCATGTTTATTGTATCCTCTCTTTTTGTCGGTCTCAATAATTTCATTTCCTCACTGCCTCTCAAAGGTTGGCTGTAAGAGATCCCTTAAGGGATAAGTCCGCCTTTGTACTTCGCCATTTCATTTGTATTTAATTTTTGTTTTTTGTATTTTGTGTTTTTTCCTTTTGTACAATAAAGTGTTTACTTACACTTACTCCAAATAGATATTCTATTGTTTCTTAGTTTCCGTCACTTATGCATGGTGGCCGAAAACTGGCCGTTAATATTTAAACTAGTGGTCTGGTAAACGCGTTTGAAAATACCCGTAAAATATTTCCTGAAAATTTTCATTATTGAGCTTGGGAGAGACAAATGTTTCATGTCAAATGAAAAATGCGGCGAAAGAACTTGACACAAAGACATTATGGCCCAGCGCAGACGACAGACTATCCGCGACGGACCTTTTAGTCTATGAAAATAGAAGCTATGGAATTATATGCAGTAACGCACACGACGCACAAAAAATCCGGCGCATGATATTTTTCGTTGCAGCAGTCAATTTTATCGTTACCGTTCTTGCCACAATTTTGAAAATTTGTGGAGCAAATAGCAAGGAAAAGAATCTTTGTAACCCACAAATATTACCTCGATTGCTGCTAATCCACCTTGTATTTAATTAGAATAGGATAGGTATTTTATTTCAATTAGGTTTTTACAAAAAACAAATATAACAAGTAGGAATGTACATAGCACGTATCTTCACGGTGTGGGAAGCGTTTGTTTTTCATCGCTCAATCTTCTTATTTCGCGGTGTTTACGTCCGCAAGTGGACAGTTCCGGCGTGCGTCAATGCACTGGTGCAACTAAATGCACGCGTGACATCGAGCAAATATTTGCCGGCCGCAATGTTTGCCATCGTTTTTTGGGAAGAGAGATTTGGTCTAACGGAAGTTAGGAGTGAGACAGCGCTCTACAGCGCGTAAATTTTCCGAGAAGGGTAGGTATAAACAACAGAAACTGCCAAAACTCAAGTTTTTTCTGTGGGAGCCCCCCTGAAATGCTAATTTTATTTCAATCTAATTAAATAATGTCAACGTAGATGTACACTAGGATGCAAAATTGCATGGATAGCTTAGAGGCGGCAATCGTTTGGCGTCAGAAGCCGTGTTTCGATAACCATCACTATCGCACGGCGTAAACAGCTTCAAACGACTTTCATTTGGACTTGTCCATGCAATTTTGCATCCCGCTGTACAAGAGTGTAATATAAGGAGATTAGACCGAAATATGGTCTGAAAAAGGATATCATAACAAGGATAGCGAAAGGCATGTTGCGTTGGTTTGGGCACGTGGAGAGAATAGATGAAGCAAGGGTGGGTAAACAAATCTACAAGGAAGTGTGTTAGGGCATGTTGGTCGACGGCGACCTAGAAGAATGTATATCGAACAGATCGGCGATGTTCTAAAGAGAGGCCAAATTAGGAGTTCCCGAAACCGTCGAACGTGTAGACGAGAGTGGTGAATGTGAGTGAAGCTAAAGAAGTATGCCAGAATAGAAGCGAATGTAGCTCTGCTGTCTCTGCCATCTGTGCTAAGTTTCTATCTTCTTCTTGGCTTATTCTATACGGCCTACTTGCATAAGTAAATTTGGTTGGTTTTATTCTGATTACAATAATTTTGTACTCTGCTTCTATACGTCCATAGTCTCAGGTTGGTACCGTTTAATCGTGTTACTTCTCTCTCATCCCCTCATCTCACATCAGTGTTTGAAGAACCCTGGGATACCGTTGATCATATGTACAATATCGTCTGACATCTATCTTATTTCGTTATCTCGAACACATCTCACGTCTGTCGAGAACCAGTAGTAGCCCCCCGTCACGGGGTGAAGGTCGGTCGTTAGGGCTATCAGCCCGCGGCCCTTGGTAGGGTGCTTGATGACTTGGTCACGGATTCATTGAAGATCAAGGATATCTGGAGCCAGAGGACTTTTGTTCAACGTGGCAATTAATTTTAAAAACGCACACACATCACGCCTTTCCCAAATGGAGTTCGCAGAGCACACCAAATGCATAGACGAAAGCATAACTATTTCAGATTTCGTGGCAAATTCGAGCATATTTCGTTGGGTTTTGAGTTGGCAGGTATAATAGTGACACGTTGCCAAAAAAAATGCCTTAACCTATTACCTTAGTCGCCTTTTCCGACGTCAACGGAAGAAATGGAGAGTTGGTATTCTAAATCCGACACCACCAAGGACATCTGACAATTGCAATTTTCCTTTATCTGTGCTATTTATTCGTACCAAATTTTAATATTCTGAGTTCATGGGTACCTTACAGGTATAAATAGTTGTAACGTTGCATTCTGTAGGTCTGAAAGCATGTTCTTTCTACAGCTTCAAAGATAGATTTGAGTATTTGAAATGATTTCACGCGTTCCTGAAAAAAGATCTAGATAGACAGACAGACGGACAGTCGGACACAGCGATCCCATAAGAATTCGGTTACTTTCCTTATGGGCTACAGAACCATTGTGCAGGCTCAGGCTCTGATGTCGGAGCTCCTGCCTTGAAGGGGGGTATGTATGTATGTAACTCTTTAGTGTACAAAATAAACATGACAAATTAACAACCTACCTTTAATTAATGATTTACCTTCAGCCTCTATCTATGGGAAGGCGAAGGCTATAACTATAAAGCATCTTCTGCTATCTGTTTGGTGTCTTTCTCCGCTGGTGCGAGAGCACGAGGGGACCTTTCTCCTCCCCCCACGAGTGGTTCTCTCCCTCTCCTGAGATTCTGAAATCTCTTACATCCCAGCATGACGTAGACCACAGCGAGGACCAAAAGCCGCCGATCGTCAACACCAGCAGCCAGCCGCTCACCTCATCATCATCATCAGTCTATATACTTACGTCCCACTGCAGGGCAAAGGCCTCCTCTCAGTATGAGAGGGCTTCGGCTATAGTTCCCACGCGGGCCCATTGCGGATTGGGAACTTCACACACGTTGAATTACTTCGTCGCTGTGTGTAGGTTTCCTCACGATGTTTTCCTTTACCGAATAGCTCGTGATGAATACCAAATTCGATATCGCACATAAATTCCGAAAAATTCAGAGGTGCGAGCCCGGGGTTTGAGCCCACGACCCTCTGCTTGAGAGGCCACATGTCGAACCGCTGGGCTATCACGGCTAGCCGGTCACCTGTCACTGTTTAAAATAGAAACGTCAAAGAGTGATGGGTAGTCTATCCTCCAAATGCTGTGCTAAGCCTCTAAAATGCGCTCTTCGGACCAGCACAAGCACACGTCGAATGTGTCCGTTGTGTCATCAACAAGGACATTTTCTACCGGGTCATACCATCTTGTGTATATGACCTTAAACCCAATTATCAAATTTCTCCAGAACACCGTATTTACGAATGTTTATGTTCTGATACGCTAGACGTCCATAATATTGACAGGTATCAATAAATAAATATGGCTTGATTACTCTGTTTGTGTCAATATTTGTATAATCACAGTTATGCGCGTTTTTGGCTAGGTTTTTGATAAAAATATGCTTACTTAGCCTTAGCCTTTATACACTCAGCGGCAAATTATCCGCCTATACGTTATTTTGTAATATACGTATTTGTTAATTTAACTCATCAAAAGTACCCGAACGAGAGGGATGAATGTGAATGAAGCGAGAAAAGTATGCCAGAAGAAGAGCGAATGGCGTCCCGTTGTGTGAAGCTTAAGGTCCCGGGTTCGATCCCCGGTCGGGGCAGATGCTTGTATTTTGTATGATGAATACGACTGTTATATAACTAAGTTTATCCATTGTCTAGTACCCATAACACAGGCATTATATTGCCTACTTTGGGACAAGGTGATTGGTGTAAATATTGTCCAGTGATATTTATTTATTATTTATTTATTTATTCTAGCCGTCGATAGCTGTGAGGAGACCTAACACTTACATCAGTCGAAACTTCTATTACATAAGTAGCTATTTGCGTAACCTGTGTCGGATATGGATTTGTCATACTTGAGATTGAAGGGGAAATGTATTGTTTAGATGATCTAGAGACACCAATCATCTATTCAAATAAATCTAATAGATTGTGTATCTGTTGTTTTTCTGGCTTCAATGGTGTACCGGTTTAAACGAAATTTGGTATGGAAAGAGTTTGAGCCTTGAAAATGGAAGTAGAGTACTTTTCATTCCGGATTTTTTAAGCGATAGTTGTTTAGGTACTTACACAACAGGAGTCGCAAGCACAGTAAATATTTTTAAGGTTCCGTCCCCAAAAGGTGAATAAGGGGACCCTATTACTGAGACTTTGCAGTCCGTCCGTCCGTCTGTCACCAGGCTTTATCACACGAACCGTGCTAGCTAGCTAGAGACTAGAAGTGCGTATGTAAATTTAAAGTTAGTTAAAAACAGTACAATAGTGACTGGTTGCCAGATTAGGAAAGCGAAAGACTGGTATAAGAACACTATTTAAACTTTTGTTCTTTTTGGGATTCCGTATATACCTATAGGGTGAAAACGGGACCTTATTATTGAGACTTCAATATCCGTCCGACCGTCCGTCCGTCTGTCATCAGGCTCCACCTCAAGAACTATAGCTAGCTAGACTGTTGAATTTTTAACCGATTATGTATTTCTATTGCCGCCATAACAATAAATACTAAAAATTTAATAAATAAATGTATTTACGGGGTTACAAAAAACGCAGTTTTGGTACGGAACCTTTCGAGTGCGAGTCCGACTCGCATTTGGCCATTTTCTTATTATTGATTTTAAATAGGTACCGTGATGGGTTAAGAATCAATCAGTTCGATGTCAAAGCTAACCCGTCATAGTGTAACTATCGAGGTAGCTTATTTTTCGAAGTCGGCTAAAAATAAACAGGTTTTGCACAATTTGGAACAAACCATTCACCCCGCCCGGGTCCCTGCACTGCCAATGTCATTCATCAAGATGACAATCATCCAAACATCCAACCTAAGGTCATTGTCATCCAAAGTTTCCTGGACATTGTGTATGACGATCAAAACATACGGACATACATACAAAAATACATAAACTTTCTTCGGGGCGGTCAATCGAAAATCAACTCTTACACCAAACCGCAGAATCGAAATTCGTTCGATAGGTGTTACATTCCGAGTTTGAATGTGTGCGTGGATGATAGAGAATTGTAGATGTGGACTTTATAGTAAGTAGTTAAGGTTGGTATTGCTCTGTGATTGGAGAGTTGAGTGTTGTGTGTGCTTGTCGGCGTCATAGCGTCTCACAGTGGTAGGTCGTGGGATTACAGGGTGTGCAAAAATTAAACGGGTTCTGTGATTTATTATTTTGTTTTTATTTTTAATCTACATTTAGTTTGTTTGCAAACGGGGTAGGCAGAGCGCACGAATCGTTGCACCGATAAACTATGACCAATTCACGTTTCGTGGCGAATTTTAATATAGTAATTTAAAAATCAGATGAAAGAGTTATTGTATTGTATTGTATTGTACGACTCTTTATTGTACATAAAACAAATATATAAAACAAAATACAGGATAACAGTTTTATGGATAAAGGCGAACTTATCCCCGAGGGGATCTCGGCCAGTTAACCTTTGGGCGATTGACAGACCAAAGGGATACGAGTAGACATACAAAAAGAAAATCTATGGAAGAAAAACAAAAAAAAACATAAAACTACCTAAACCTAAGCTAAACAAACATAATTAAATAATAATAATTGTTGTATTAAATAGTTATAATTGTGATAGGTTGCTAGCATGTCGCCTAAAGCATACCGAAACCTATATAGGCTGTTAGAGATCTCTTAGAGGATTAGGCGTCTTTTAAACTTTAACATTTTGCTTATATTTTTTTGTATATTTAGTTTCTTTTGTACAATAAAGTGTACTCGGTTAAGTTTAAAATTTTACAAGCTTTTATTTTATCGTCTCTTCCGATGTTTGTTTGTTTGTAATCAAATCTTGCTTTAACCTATTGAGCTCAAATTTAGTGTACCTAAATGCAAAAATCTAGTATTGGAGTACCTACTGGTTGGTGGCTTCACCAGAACCGTCTCCACAGGAGAGAACTCTTCAACGGTTAAAAAGTTAGAATTGACTTGAAATCTAGGATGGATGACAAAGAAGTCAAAATATGAAATCAACCAAAATTTCCGTAAAAAAATTAGTTTCATTAGTTTTATATTTCGAGGGAGACACTGTTACGTACTCATCCTAATTTTACAGATAAAACCTGTGAGAATAGCCATCGAAATTAGTGTAAGTAAAAATTAATTTATTTTATAAAAAAAATCAGTTGGTTTGTTTTACATGAAAAAAATACAACATAAATCTCTTTGTTGGCTGTTGTATGTTAAAAATCACATCAAAACCCGACGCATAGGTAAGTAGGTACTTGAGGTAGATTTTTTTATCCAGTTTAATTTTAATTTAAGTAAGTAATCGAAAAAAAGATTTCGACCGTTGTACATTGTACCCCATATCTTTGATTCTGCTAAAATGTTAGCAGCAACAATTAAATGTGTCCCTCAATTGCCAAAAGTCACAAATTCAGTACGCACTGGCCCCCAATATGCACCTTCTGCTGAAAGATGTAAAGCACAAATTGTAGTGTGAAATAAATAGTGAGAACATGATTCAATCCTCGGTTGGGAGCTAACGCGAACCCACGCGTTTTCGTTCGCAGTTCCAATTCGCCTCTTGTCTTGAACGCATCTTTTGGGCGCGCGTTCTTTTTTCAAACATGGAATTCGATTCGATTTTTTACTTTTTCGATTTCGGTTGAGTGACGTGAGTGGTGGCCAGTGTTGAAAGCGGGGTAAGATTTTTTTTTTAATTTTCGAAAAATGTGCAAAGACAGAGAGTTAGGATTTTTTATAAAAAATTCTGAGTAATTATTTCGAAAATTTGCGACGCGTTTTTCGTTACTTAATAAAACCGGCCAAGTGCGAGACGAACTCGCGTACGAGGTTTCGAGCCTAGGCAAATTGCGGTTTACGAATTAAAAAAAAAAACTTATTAGACCTCGTTCAAACCAATTATTGGCAGAACTTCGCATGGTAATGTACC
>BHDV01004023.1:230392-370881 GCA_005406045.1 Adoxophyes honmai | reverse complement strand
AGTGTCTCTCACAGTCATGTACTATTCGGTTTAGAAAATAATATATCAGAAACCTCAGTATCATTTTTGAAGACCCATGCTTGAACGGCTTGAACCCCATTGGTTTACGTAATGAAAATAATTTTAGAGTTTCAGTTTTAAGTGTAGGATCACCCGCAAAATTTGCAGATTTTTTTCTAATCTTATATGAAAATCTTAAGGCAGTTCATAGAATACATTACATCAAGTTTTAACAGTATAATATAGTTTATAATATAGTTAATATAGTTATAGTTTTGGGCAAAAGTCACTGTGGCATACGGCCGGACGGACAGACAGACAGTATTATTCCAAACCTGCCACAAAATTACAACCTCACACCAGAAGCCTTTCAAATCAGTGTTTCTCTACTATATGACGCATGTATATGCACGTATATGTATACTAGCTTTCCGCCCGCGGCTTCGCCCGCGTGGAACTCGGTTATATTGCGGTATAAAGCACAACTATAAGAAAACTTCTCGTTTCAAACGACACACAGCGCCATCGATCTATCATCTATCAAACGATCATCGATCGATATCGATCTGTCATCGATTGATTATCAATCTATCAAGCAAACTATATTTTTGTTTTCCCTTGGGAACATCATTTTTTTCCGGGATAAAAAGTACCCTATTATTTAATCCGGACTTCTACCTATAGGTCTGCAAAATTTCAAAGCAATCGGTTCAGTAGTTACGGCGTGAAAGCGGAACAAACAAACAAACAAACAAACTCACTTTCGGAGTTATAATATTAGTAAGGATAAGGATTAGTAAGGATGCACATGCTATACATATTATAAACCTTTTTCTATAATCACTCCATCTATTAAAAAAAACCGCATCAAAATATATTGCGTAGTTTTAAAGATATAAAGCATACATAGGGAAATACAGCGGGAACATACTGTTTCATACAATGTAGAGATAATGCTAAGTGACAAGTACATACATACATACAATCACGCCTGTATTCCCAATTAGGGTAGGCAGAGCATACGAAACGTGATTAAAACCACGATTATGACTATTTCCCGTGTGGTGCCGGGTTAGAATAGCACCTCCCCCTTTCTTCCCGTGGGTGTCGTAAGAGTCGACTCTGGGAAAGGGTTAGTGTATTGTGAGCGATGGGCTAGCAACCTGTCACTGCAATATCACATTTAACCATTTGGTTACCCTGAAACTGTTAAACGTGGCACTGGATTTTTGAATTCATGTGCTCTGCCTACCCCTCTTGGGAATACAGGCGTGAGAATATGTATGTATGTATATTTTAGGCGACGGGGTAGCAACCTGTCACTATTATATCTGCCAACTCAAAACCTAAAAAAATATATGCTGGAAGTGGCCACGAAACGTGAAATAGTCATGATTGTCTATGGACCATTTCGTGTGCTCTGCCTACCCCATTCGGGAATACAGGCGTGATGGTGTATGTATGTATGTAAGTATAATGACGAGTGATATGCTTATTTCTAAACGTACCCTTGAATAAAATGAAATAATGACCACAGTAACCAGTTTGTACTTGACACTAACCGCAAAGGTATTGAAACAAACTGCTCATAAATGGTTAAAACTACCTGCATGCCTTTCAAATACCTAACAACCATATTCTACATAAAAACATACATAACGCTGTATTCCCAATTGGGTAGCGAAACGTTACTTAGAGAAAGCCATTACTAGTACATGTTTCTTAGCTAAGTGTAGCTCAATTTACATACATACATACAATCACGCCTGTGCTCCCTAATGGGGCAGGCATGTTGTAAATAAATAGTACTGGCTAATGTAAATTATCTTTATAAGTGTATATTTTTGAATTTTTAAAAAGCTTCCTTGTTCCTTGTTATGACTTTGTCACTCCATTTAAAATTCTCCGACTAGTAAACATAAAGACTACTTATTTTATATTTTAATTACAAAGTCCTCCCAAGCTCTACCTTCACCATATTTTTTTATCAAGGCAGAGCACACGAAACGTGACATAGACAGAACCATGATTATGACTATATCACTCTTCGCAACCACTTCTAGCGTAGTTTTAGGTTTGCAAATATGGAAGAGGTAGAATAGTGACAAGTTGCTAGCCTGTCGCCTAAAGCATATCTAAACCTATTTCTTTAATCGCCTCTTACGACATCAACGGACGAAATGGAGAGGTGTTATTTAGCTCAATTTTTAGGTTTAATATAGAAGAAGTATAATAGTGACAGGTTGCTAGCCTGTCGCCTAAGACATACCTTAAGCTTTTCCTTAGTCGCCTCTTACGACATCGACGAAAGAAATGGAGAGGTACCAATGAAGCTGTATTTTCCATAAATCACTGTTCAGTCTGTACAATTGATTTCCAATCCACCGTAGAACTTTGTCACAATAAACGTAATAAACATTTCCTTTGTCGAGCAATGCAATGTCACTATGACGTTCACTGTGAATAGGTTCTATGGTGGGTCAGAAATGAATTGATTCGAAGGTACCTATTTAGTCTTTTGTTTTGTTTGACAGACTCAAATTGACGATGGCACGGCGCTAAGAAAATTCAAATGACATGACTATGACGGTTTTTACGTGGGACTGACGTCATAACCCCCAATTCTGTAATTTGATAAATGATTACGTTCATACATGCATCACGCCTGTATTCCCAAATGGGGTAGGCAGAGCATATAAAACGCTATATAGACAAACCTATGACTGTTACACGTTTCCACAGGTGGCATATTCAAAAAATGTATACATAAACTTAATTCTTAGCTGCGTCTAACAACTTCCACGGAAGAAATGGAGAGATCTCATTCGAAACCCGACTTCACACGGTGTAATGCGAAAAAATAAGTGTTATATATATTTTCCATTATCTAAGTGTTGTAGGTACTTAACATAATTATTTAATTATGTATTTTAAACCAGTCGTCATCCGTGAATTCCAAGTACAGTCAGCAACAAATATAGACGCAGTAAAAATGCCAAAAATGTGTAGACACGGTCTTGACGTCGTGAAAATAAGTGCGTGTATCCTATACACTGTGACCGTGTCAACGTTTTTGCTGACTGTACCTACCAGATTACTGTATTGTCATCCGACTTACACAAGTATACATTTCAGCTGAATCGGGTGAAGATATCTGCTGAGAAATTAAGTTGGTAGATTTTTCTCGAACATACTTAAATAACCCACCCGCACCCGATGCACGTGTGGTGCCGGGTTAGAATAGCACCTCCCCCTTTCTTCCCGGGGGTGTCGTAAGAGTCGACTCTGGGAAAGGGTTACTGTATTGTGGGCGATGCGCTAGCAACCTGTCACCGCAATATCACGTTTAACCATCTGGTTACTCTGAATTTGCTAGACGTGGCACTGGATTTTTGAATCCATGTGCTCTGCCTACCCCTCATGGGAATACAGGCGTGAGAATATGTGTGTGTGTATACTTAAATAATACTTGCATACAAGACACATCATGCTCGCATCATCTGGAGCTACGCGCCACGGCAGCGGACAGACGCGCACTGCGCGCAGCCGCTCTTTCCGCGCTACTAGGCATCTAGTGTGTTCATTTCGATGGTGCAGTCGTTAACGAATTCGTTTGCGAGTTGTCGCGGAATGTATGGAGACTTGTCGACCGTGGCAGTTGTGCAAACGTTCCGCTGGCGGCGCTGTCTCGCTTTCCATACACTTTTGCGACAACTCGCAAACGAATTCGTTAACGACTGCACCATCGAAATGAACACACTAGACGCTCTGAACTTGGCAAGTTAAGTTTGCGCTTTTTCGCTTAAAAAGCGGTGCGTTAACCTACCCCCACTACTTAAAACCTTGCCATGTTAGATGCCTGAGACTATAATAGTCTCCTTTTCACTTATTATTAACCATACCCGTATGGCGTCGTTTCAAATAACAACTTCTCATTTCTTCGGTTTCATCTGTCGTAAGAGACTCTGGGAAAAAGACTCTCTTAGTAGGCGATGGGCTAGCACCCTGTCACTACAATATCACGTTTACCCTAAATTTGCTAAACGTGGCACTGGATTTTTGAATTCATGTGCTCTGCTTACCCCTCTCGAGAATACAGGCGTGGGAACATGTATGTATATATGCGTTTCGTACGCTCTGCGTACTCCATTTGGGAGTACAGGGGTGTTGTTATGTACGAATTACGACAGGCTTGTGCCGAAAATACGTACATAATAACGTCACCTTGTCTTATGTACTAATCTATGTCCTACCCTAAGCTGCGTAGCTCTAGGTCATGGCTGGAGATAAGAGTATAATAAAGTATTATATACTTATCACATATTCGTGGAATTTTTTAATAAGCTACTTGACGACAGTTCGTATTGCGTATGAGGAAAGAGAATCGTATGATCGTCTGTGGCGGGAGTATTCTAATAACCATACATACATACATACATATTCTCAGCGCTATTCGGCCGTCGCCGGCGACGTTCGGCCGTCGAAGGCGCTGAACGGCTTCCGCCGGCGCCGATCAGCCCTTATCGGCCGTGATCGGAGCTGTTCAGCGCTCGTCGGCGCCGATCGGCGCTGTAGGACTGCGAACGCGGGCGATAGGCAGCTAACAGCGCCGTACGGACGCGAACAGCGTTACGCCAAAACGCCGTATTCCCGTCGAAAGTCGTCGCTTCGCGTCGGCCGATCTTAGCCGAGCCAATTAACGTCTTGATCGCTCTTATTGTGTTGACATAAAGCTTTTTCCATCCGCATTTTGCCGAAAAGGCGTCGACTAATATGGGGAGACCCTTAATCTCTGACCACCCTGAATATTGGTTGGAAGCGACCTGCAACCAGCGACTTTCGGTGACCTGCGGTCGTATGTCCATCTTGTAGGTGGACGTCCTACCCTGTGCTTGCTGGTCCGTGCTCCACTCGAGCTCTTTTCGTCTCAATCGCCAATCTGCTCTGCGTGAGCTAACAAAGAAAATATACTAAATCTAGCTGTGCCCGCGACTTCGTCAGCGTACAAAAGGATTTTCCCGCTAATTCCCGTTCCCGTGGGAATTTCGGGAATTCTTTTCTTAGCGCACCTCTACGGTACCTGAGCTACGTCCCTTCCAAATTTCAAGTGCCTACGTTTAGCCGTTTAGGCTGTGCGTTGATATGTCGGTCAGTTAGTCAGTTTCTCCTTTTATTCGATTATTACAACAATCACCTTATTTTTATACCTAATTATTTGTGTATAGTAATCTTCATACAATACATACATACATACATCACGCCTGTATTCTGAGAAGGGGTAGGCAGAACACACAAAACGTGAGATAGGTAGGCATAACTATTTTACGTTCCATAGCCACGTCTAGCATTGTCAATGGCTACAATAGAGCACTAAAAAGTACATACTGCACTAAAGAGTAGGTGGGTAGATTATTTAATCTCTTATTTTACATTAAAACAAAAATAGAAAACCGGATTTGGACAAATAGTAACTATTTTTAATATTAAACTACTTTTTCGAAATTCGGTTATATTGCGGTATAAAGCACAACTATAAGAAAACTTCTCATTTCCACGGAAAAATCTAAGAAGCGCTATATGTATAAAGCTAGATACGATAAGTTGTTAAACCAAAACTGAATAGTACACTATGTTTTCCCTCGGGAACACGGGCGTAGCCAGGATTTAGTTTTGGGGGGGTTTGACGAAAAAAAAATCGGCCAAGTGCGAGTTTTTGTTTAGTGCGAAATTTCAAAGCAATCGGTTCAGTAGTTACGGCGTGAAAGCGGAACAAACAAACAAACAAACTCACTTTCCAATTTATAATATTAGTAAGGATAAGGATTAGCCGATATGCGCATTTATCCGGTGCAGTGGCGCGTAGCTTTAAATGATGGATCACGAAATTATCCGAAACATGTCGAGCTAAACTCTTTATAGAAACGTAAGTAGATCCGTTTGATTTTACTATAAGTAAACAATAATCAGTTACCTTAGTCGCCTCATACGACATCCTTAGAAAAAATTGAGGTGTTATGTTAATCTACACTACACAGGGACCTTTCCTTATCAAAGGTTAAATTTTGACGCAAACTGGCCATGTTATCACTAAATGACGAATTAATTATTATACTTTCTTTCCTGATAAAAATACTTTCACCTTCATCTGTCACCGCAATTTTATCAGTTATTAAACAAATTGTTATTAATACAAACGTGGCACTGAATTTTTGAATTCATGTGCTCTGCCTACCCCGTTTGGGAATAAAGGCGTGAGAATATGTATGTATGTATGTATTAAACAAATATTGTTTTCAATGCGAAAATTATTAATTACAAAGTTATTCGGACTTCTTGGGCTACGTAATTTATTTTTAACATACATACATATTCTCAAGCCTGTATTTCCAAGAGGGGTAATCAGAGCACATGAATTCAAAAATCCAGTGCCACGTTTAGCGAATTCAGGGTATCAACATGGTGACATTGCAGTGATAGGTTGCTAGCCCATCGCCCACAATACACTAACCCTTTCCCAGAGTCGACCTCATACGACATCGACGGGAAGAAAGGGGGAGGTGCTATTCTAACCCGGCACCACACATTTATTGATTTCACCCTTTGGGTACATACTTACATACATACAGACAATCACGCCTGTGTTCCCAAATGGGGTAGACAGAGCACACGAAACTTGACATAGACAAAACCATTATTATGACTATATGACGCTTCGCATCCACTTCTAGCATAATTTGGGTACGGAGCATTAAAAATTAGTTCGAATGAAGAACCTTCTCCTTTTTTTAAAGTCGGTTAAAAACGTGACATACTTACGATTTCAGACCGTCCTTTTCCCAAGAAGGTTAAAAATCGTAAGTAGTACATTGCATGTAAGGGCACTACCCGGCCTTGCTGGGGTCACTGATAAGGTTTTTTTTTATAACGTAATCGCTAAATTAATTACAGCTTTAAGCCATCGGTGTATCTGTCAGTGAGATAAGAGGCCGTTGCTAGTTAATGCAAAGCACAAAGGTTCTACTTTATATATGGTCTCGTCTTGTTACTAAGTGGTTTGCGAACATTAAAAAGACTTATACCCTGATTACACGTACCTACCGAGTAGAGTGGCGAGAGAGTGTTCTCGGCCGAGTACTCATTTCGTGTGTACTATGTGACGAGTACTCGGCCTAGCAAAATGGCGTGCGAGCCACTCGGACCCTGGTTTGTTTACTAGGCCGAGTGCCCAACCCCGCACTCCCCTCAGCCTACCCCGCGCCAACTCGCTCGCCACTCGCCATGTGTGAACCACCATCGCCACCACCATGTGAATCGCCAGTAGCGTCGTAGTAGCAGGCACTACTAGCAACGTGCATTGTTTGCTCAGCGTGTACTAGCTACTTTTGACTCGCCACTGTCGCCAGAAAAATCAAAATGTGTGTAAACACCTACTCGCCCACCCTACTCTCTCGGTCAAGTTCCAATTCGCTGTCTCGCCCCTGAACTCGGTACTTGTGATCAGGGCATAATGACGGCGTTTAAAACGAGCAGGCGACGCGCGTTTTAAGAACGTGGTTTTGGCGTTTGAGTAGATTCAAACACGCGTAAAATGTGGTCTAATAAAGGGTCGTGGTGGCAGAAGAGCGGATTCAAACGTAGAAGCTACGAATATCTACAACGCATCTGTATAATGCACGTATACGTGCAGTTGACGCGCGTTTCACGTTCACCCCGTGTGCTTAAGATTACAGCCACAAAACGCCGTCACCGGTATATTTCCTGTAGTATTCACATTTATTATATGGACGCATACGGTTGACGCCGGTAGCCGCCACACGCTACAATCGTCGCAGCTCGTTTCTTGTGGCCCGCAGCGGCCACTAAACGGCTGCCTGAACTAAAAAAAACCGGCCAAGTGCGAGTCGGACTCACGCACTGAGGGTTCCATACAAACCGATTACAACGCCAATTTTAATTTTATTTATTAAAACAAAACTACCTACTTGGTAGATTTTGTTCAAACTAATTTTCGTTGATAGTTTTTATGGTAATGTACATCATATATTTTTTTTAGATTTATCACTCTTTTATTTTAGAAGTTAGAGGGGGGGGGCACAACTTTTTCAACTTTGGAAGCGTCTGTCGCGCAAATTATTCACTTTAGAAAAGTGTGATGTTAGAAACCTCAATATCATTTTTGAAGAGCTATCCATAGATATCCCACACGTATGGGTTTGATGAAAAAGGAATCCTAAAAAATATTGTTTTTTTTTAAATTTTGTGTCACAATCTTAATGCGGTTCACAGAACACAATACATCTACTCACCAAGTTTTATTAGTATAGTTCGCATAGTTTCGGAAAAAAAGTAGCTGTGACATACGGACGGACGGACAGACAGACAGACAGACAGACATAACGCATCTATAAGGGTTCCGTTTTTTTGCCATTTGGCTACGGAACCCTAAAAAGTGGCAGTCGCGCGCTTCGACTACTTTTGTAGCTGCGTCTAGCTCCTCGTGGCGGCGTTTGTGGCTGTGGCCGGTGACCAGTGTGCGGCGACACTAAGCCAAACGAAGGGTGACAAAGGAATGGCTTGTCATTAAACCGTTCGATCTGAAAAGTTAAGCAAAGTTGCCACGTGCCTGATTTTGGATGGGTGACCGCGTCGACCTCTTTTTTTAGGGTTCCGTACCTCAAAAGGAAAAAACGGAACCCTTATAGGATCACTTTGTTGTCCGTCTGTCCGTCCGTCCGTCCGTCCGTCCGTCTGTCAAGACCCTTTTTCTCAGGAACGCGTGGAGGTATGAAGCTGAAATTTATATCAATTACTCAGGTCTACTGTCCCTTGAAGCTGTGAAAAAATCAAACTTCTAAGCCAACGCAATCAAAAGATACAGCCGTTTATGCCGCAAATTTTCGACACTTGCAAGGGAATCAAAACCTACAGGGTGCTTCCCGTGAATTCAGAATCTTGAAATTTGGTACGAAGCAACGTCTTATAGCATAGATAAAGGAAAAATTACGAAAACCATAAATTTTTAGTTACATCACATAATATATTTTTTTTAAATAATTTTAAACTTACTACCCATTTCCTCATAAACACTTAGAGGTATTAAATTGAAATTCATACCAAATACTCAGGTCTATAATACCTTTAAGCTGTAACAAAATCAAACTTCTATGTCAACGCAATCAAAAGAAACAGCAATTTAAGCTGCATATTTTGAAACTCGCAAGTACTCGCAAGGGAATCAAAATCTAAAGGGTACTTCCAGTCGACCTAGAATCTTGAAATTTGGCATGAAGCAACATTTTATAGCACACATAAAGGAAAAATTCCGAAAACCTTAAATTTTTTGTTACATTACAAAATATATATTTTTTAATAAATATAAACTTATTACTTTTTTCCTTGCCCGTGTGGTGCCGGGTTAGAATAGCACCTCCCCCTATCTTCCCGTGGGTGTCGTAAGAGTCGACTCTGGGAAAGGGTTAGTGTATTGTGGGCGATGGGCTAGCAACCTGTCACTGCAATATCACGTTTAACGATCTGGTTACCCCGAAATTGCTAAACGTGGCAGTGGATTTTTGAATTCACGTGCTCTGCCTACCCCTTGGGAATACAGGCGTGAGAATATGTATATGTATGTACTTTTTTCCTCATGAACGCGTAGAGCTATCTATAATAAAAATAAGGTAAAGTCACCTATAATGGACAAGGACCAGTAATGGACAATGACTCTTATTTACTACCCGCTAAGGAAAAGTCATTTGTTTTACAACAATCAATTCACAACTCTATGGTCTTTAAATTATGAATGAAGTGTCCATCACTGGTGCTTGTCAGCTTAAACCGTCCATAACTGGTGCCGTTACCTTACCATAGTTATGACTCGAATGTCGTAATGAACGAACTTTGTAAACCTTGCAGGTTTGTACGGAACCCTCGGTGCGCGAATCCGACTTGCACTTGGCCGGTTTTTTGTTAATAACTTGACTTTACACTACGTTCAAGAATGTTGTACACTTAATTAAATTTGCGTCATAATTGAGATATTTTATCTCATCCTAATAGAATGATAAAACTACAATCAAAATATTTCTATGACCTTTAAATGCCTATTACGGTCTTATCACTAAAATACAGGAACTGTGGACTAAATCCGTCACTATTTTTATATCTTTAATCAATTCATAAACTTCTTCATTAAGGTCAACTTATTACGTACAATATAATAGTGGACTTTTTATTTTAATTATTAATTAGCGAACAACTGCGTGCGATTGCAATTATTCAATTATTGTACTCGTTTAACTACTTTCACATTATGAAAATAACGAACAGAAACCAAAAAAGTAGCTAGTTAAAGTAACTATAATTATGTAGAAAAGACATGACAATTATATAGACGACTGGTTAAATTACTTATAACTTATAAGCAGGGCCCGTAATTTTCATGCCGTTGACGTCAAATTGACGTCACGCTCCTTTAAGGGTGATCCCAAATAGTTTGATTGTAAATTATTAATCATCAGTTGTCAAACAGTTTAATCATGTTTTTGTTTTTGTTATTGTATTTTTGTGACAAACATAACAAACAAAAATACGATTACAACACAGAAGGATTTTTATGAATATTGCATTACGTATGAACGCAAAGATGACTTAGATTTTCTTTGCATGGGAATTAATGCAAGAAGAATGGCCTGCTTTACGTTAGAGGGGAACTCTGTTTTCTACGTAATTACTGAAATGTGGTAACAATACCATTTAACAAAATGTACTTATGTATAAAACAAATCAAATAGTTTTATTTACGTTTCACGTATCAAGTAGCTATTATTTATTCCATTCATTTGTACATGATTAAAATGATTGACAACTAATGATTAATAATTTACAATCAAAGTATTTGGGATCACCCTTTAAGGAGCGTGACGTCATTTTTGTGTCAACGACATGAAAGTTACGGGCCCTGCTTATAAGCTAATTTGGTTGATTATTATAACCGCAGAACAAGATAAAGTCAAAATATTTATTTGTTGAGACTGTTATAATACCTATAAGATTGCATCGCTTTAGCTAACTACATAGTCGAACCTCGTTAATTTTGTTCTTACCTATGTGACTAACTATACGCGGCCAATCTTAGCTGTAAAAGTATGGACACATTGCTGATAAGTTGGAGTATCGTCGAAATAATCGTAGTAGAAATTGGTATCTTTAATTTTTTTTGGATGCATTCTGTCGTTAGCACATTTATTTTAACCTGATTGAAATTTGCACGTGTGAGCGATAAAATTCCTACATTTTTGTTTAACAATTATTTCAACCCTAATTGATAGTGCGCACATGAAGAGTAAATTTTTATTGCCAGCTACGGGCAACGTGTTAAATACCATCGCATTTTCCTTGTACAATTGCAGCTTCCACGATCTTACGTATTCAAAGATGACTAGCAATATCGCTTCGAGAAGCATTCCCAAAGTGAGCTATCGCGTCAGAAATCTAGAAAAAAAGCTATATTTATGGCCTAGCGATAAGTTCGCTGGCTGAACTAACAAACAGAGCTAATCCTAAACAGTCGATGACAGACTTGTAAACAAGGCTTGATATATTAAATTCACTGGTTAGTTTTGCGAATTTATTTTTAAAACTGTGGTGTTCGACCTTCTAAAGTGGATGAACGGACTTGTATTTTTAGAGCAGGTGCGCGAATGCTTTGGGTATTTGAATAGTGTCGAATCAGCTGCTGTAGGAATTGCTCCGATTAAAAATTCTTCACTATAGCTCCTGGAATCGCGCGCGTGAGATATTCCTCATGTTCCCCGTAAATCTTACCTTTTAGGATAGTGTTTAATTTATTCAACGTACTTTTACTTACTTCTTTACTAATCTATATCTTATGTTGGTTAGTGTTTTGTTTACTACTAACGATGTATTTTTATTGTTGATTTACTGATCGACTTCTAACAGTTTTCTCTTTATTTTCAGGTACCGACGTTTCTCGGAGGATTCAGCAACTTTACCTTTGTTTTTTAATTTTTGCTTCTGAATTTTTTTCTTCAAACACTAATTCAACAACGTGTTTCTAATAAAAGTGAACAAAGTAACTGAAAAGCAAACGTACTCTAACCAAATACTAGGTAGGTCCGAGCGGACGACATCCACAAAGTGTGTTAGAAGAATGAAAGTTTCTGTAATTTTGGTATTAGAAGTGGCGGCTTCGAAATACTTTAAATTATGGATTTCTGGACGAATGTGTGAAAGATTGTGGTGTCGAAAAGCTCGGATTTTCACTGTAGAAAGGGATATAACCCCTTAAAAATTAACATGTGCTCTAAACCTTAATACTCGTAATACTTGAAGTATCTCCGTTAAGAGTGATGGCATATTTAGACTTAAGTAATCCTCATGGTTTGAACTATCAGTGACATTTCAAAGGTCTTCTTTCTGCCTCCAGACACCAGACGTCACAGCCACTTCAAAGGTCTGAAGCAAGTCAACTTCAGATTCTCCAACAAAGTGCTCCAGAACCAGGTGCAAGAAGCCGTCCTGAACATCCACGTCCAGGAGTTAGACACTTACAACTCCACCGTCATGACCACCGATGACTACTTCACCATCAACATCCAAGCCAGTAGGGTCACAAGGAATGGGCAAGGGAACAAAGCGTCTGTTCCCTACACAGATAATTCGGTGAAGATGTCTAGAAAAGAATTGAAGATCGGGAAGTGGTTGAAGATAAACGTGACCAATATGGTTGCGGAGTTCTTTAGGTTGCCGAGGGAGAATTTAGCGATAGTAGTGAGAGTACAAGACTCGAAGAATACGATGAGCTTAGTTGTGCCGCATCCGAGCTCTGAATCAAATAGTGCTTTGGTGAGTTTTTTTTAATTTGTTCCGTTGGGTAGACAAAGCATATTATGAAATGCTCCTAGATGTACAGTCACCAGCACCAATACCTGATACAATCATCATCAGCCTATATACGTCCCACTGTAGGGCACAGGCCTCCTCTCAGTATGAGAGGGCTTGGGCGATAGTTCCCACGCGGGCCCGGTGCGGATTGGGAACTTCACACACAACGTTGAATTACTTCATCGCTGCGTGTAGGTTTCCTCACGATGTTTTCCTTCACCGAATAGCTCGTGATAAATATCAAATTTGATATCGCACATAAATTCCGAAAAATTCAGAGGTGCGAGCCCGGGGTTTGAACCCACGACCCTCTGCTTGAGAGGCCACAGTTCGAACCGCTGGGCTATCACGGCTTTTTTTTAAACCTGATACAATATGGCTGCAAAAACTTCAAATACGACTTTATTACTAGGGGCAGTAGGACGTGTCAGATATTTTTGCACGCTCCGTCGTGGCAGATATTAATGCTGGTGAGTGAACAACGTTTCACTTTTTTTACCCATTTCAAGTAAAACTTTTAGGTTTGAAGTTAAGAGGTATATGACAGGTTGTAAGCCTGTCGCCTAAAATATCTTAGCCTATTTTCTCATTCGCCTCTTACTACATCCACAGAATGGAGAATGAGGAATTAAATGGAGAAATACGGCGCTTTTTTGCGGGGGGTTTATACTTGTTTTTATTTCTTCCATCAAGTTTCGGACTTTGTCTTCAAACATAAAATTAGAAGCCATCTTCCAGTTTAGCAGTCTTATCACAATTTTATAAATAGCGAGGTAAAAACAATGAATTCCAAGAATTACTATTAAATGAAGATATCCAAGCCATTTGCAATTTTATTACCCTTGATTGTTTGGGAAAGACTCCAATAGAGAGATCTCTCTCCAGGCAGATGTTATGCCTGGGGACCGAAGTCCGAAGAGAGGAAGTTGGAATTTGTATTTATGCAACCGTTCGTCGAAACTTCGATAGCACGATGTAGGCTTCCTTTTTTCTTGACAGTAGAAGTTCTACCACTCGATGATAGATGGCGCTAGGTGTCCCTACAATTGTATGAGTTATGATCACCGGTTGTGGGATGTACATGATAAATCAGTGCGAACGTACCAAGATTTTTTATACTTTTTAGATCACATAACGGCTGATAAGTACACTTGTACCTTGACATTTTTAATACGTAGGTTTATACATGCAGCACGGTTGTTTTCCCAAATGGGATAAGAAGAGCACAGTCCTATTTTTTTTTTATTTTAATATAAAGGTAGGTACAATAGTGACAAGTTGCCAACCAGTCGCCTAAAATATGCCTTAATCCGTTTCCTTGGTCGCCTCTTGCAACATCCATAGAAAAATAATACGGAGAGGTGTTACCCTGAACCCGACACCTCATGGTTAAAAACATTATTACCAATTTCGTTTTCTACTCATTCCAGATGCCATACATAGAAGTAAGTCTAAGGGACAATACACACAAGCGTACAAGGCGGAACATCGGCATGGACTGCACAGAGAACTCCAAAGAGGTCCGCTGCTGTCGCTACCCTTTAGTAGTTAACTTTGAAGACTTCGGTTGGGACTGGATCATAGCACCCAAACAGTACGACGCGAACTACTGCAGTGGGGAGTGCCCATACAGTTTCCTTCAGAAGTATCCTCATACCCACTTAGTCCATTTAGCAGCCCCTCAAGGCAGTGGGGGGCCCTGTTGCGCCCCTAGAAGGATGAGCAGCATTTCTATGCTGTACTTCGACCATGACCTGAACATCATCTATGGGACTATTCCCGGTATGGTTGTGGAGAGCTGCGGGTGCTCATAGCGCCGCCTCCGGCCTAAACCAAGACTCCAAGCGATTTTCTATTCTCCCGTTCAGACTGCCAGTTTTAAGTGGCACCATGTTCTTTTCTACATCGTCCTCAGTTTTGTTTTTGGTTTTGTTTAAATTGGATAGCATCTAGATTTCAATTTGTTTTACTGATTCAGCATCTTTCGCTTGGGGTCGTAAGTGTAGTCTATCCTCTTGTGATATTTGGCTGAAGACTGCGAATCCCTGTGTTCTGTGCGCGTGTGACATTGTACATTTATTTTACTCTACGTTTTTACATCTTAGTGTTACAGACTCTCTTACTCTAAGTTCTAATCTAGCATCACCCATTTTCATGTAATTTAAATTCTCGTTTCCAGATCTAGTTCTCAAATCATCTGTATCAAAAATTTGCATAATGTTTTAAGTTCTTTCATTACTCTGATAAGCGTTTAGGTAATAATTTTATACTCTATCTCAACGGACTGGGGCTTATAATTCCTTTTATATCAGAGGATGACGTAAGTACAGTCGCCGCCAGTCGAATCGTCGTCTTGTTCCACGTGTAAGCCAGTGGCTTAAAAAACGATGCAACATTATCATTAATTTCGACCTCATAGTTTGACCTAATCGACCGAGATGAGGAAGACCTCAAACGAATGACCCATATTCATAAAGAACGAGTAATAATTTTTAAATCAATAAAATTTATAATTCTCCGACCTCTGCCTTCGCCAGATAACATTTATATTACTTTTATATCGAGTCGAGATGATAATGTTTTATCATTTTTTAATGCAGTGGCAACGTTCCCTCTTTTCATATTGAGATGTCATGTCGTTTTAAGTTCTAGATTTATCTTCTTATTGTTAAGCTAGAAATCTTAATCGAATTAAAACGAATGAATGTGTTGCATGCTTTTTTTTAAAACTTTGTTTAGTGTGAAGCATGTTTGCTAGAGTACCTACATGCATTTATAATGTAAGCCAAAACTTTAATACGACATTATAAAAATAATTTTACAACATAATCAATGTAAATTTTTCAACCGTGTCAAATTTCAAAAATAGATTTACAGCCAGTTTTAAAGGAATGTCGTTATTAGAATGGTTTTTAGGAAAAGTGCCTGTAATCTTTGTACCTACTTAAATAATTAATAATAGCCAATAGCCCTTTTTTATAATAACAGTAGCTAATTTTATTTTATACAACAAAATTTTATTTCAGAGTTTGACGTGAAATTATTAACTTTTAGCTCTCCGAAGAATAAGTAACACTTTTTATTTCCAATTGTACTCGTAATTTCTTACTTTCTTTAAATGTTTGCTTTACGTGTCACTTTAATTCAAGTATTATTTTCTTCTGTAAAAAAATTAAGCGGGAAGTGCTTAAACAAATGACGCATTTCGTTAGAATTTAAAAATGGAATCAGAACCAATCCTTTGTCTTTATTTGAATTGTGATGGCGTATTATTGTCGCGTGATGAAATTATTTACTAAAAATTACTTTGTTAATATTAAGTAAAATGTTGGACGTAGAATTTTCAAAAATAAAGATCTCATTTTAAGGCATTTAATTGCATTTTGTGCCTTTATAGATCTCCCTACTTTTGGATGTGGAAAAATTGTAATATTTAAAAAAATATTTTTAGTGTTAGGTGAATGAATTGTCTTACTTAGGTCTACCGATTAATTAAAAAAATACTTACGTTTTCGTGTTCTAAAAATAAAACTGCAACCATGTTTAAAAACTCGTATTATTCTGTGGTGTCAACTGTTTTTTATATGGAAATATATGTCTATCAAATATGTATTTTATTTTCTTGGTACTTTCCTATTTACAGTAGTAACAGAACTATATTATCTTTAATAAATGCATCAAAATTGGTCATAATCGATATCGATGCATTTATTAGTGTGTATATACTGAATATTAGGGGTGAAGAAGAAAAATCGTCAATATTCCCTTGTGGACATCCTCTGAGAACAACCACTCTTTATTATATAAACTTTAAATTATTTACACATTTTTGTTTTTCCTACTTTACATTAATATACTCGTCAACGTTATTAAAATACAATCAAAACAAAAAATATAACAGAAATACATGACGCAATGTACAGATGATCAGACAGGGAATAGAAGGACTAGTATATAATCGATTACAAAATATAATCCGTCCCACATCAATATTTTCCCTAAAGAAAGTATTTCATAAATTTTCGCCGTTCTAAAATGATAAAAATACCTCAAATACCATAATCATACCGAGTTGAACAGCTGTAAAAATGGCCGAAAATTTATAAATTACTTCAGTCTAATACGTATTGCTTAATCGATCCAAAATATACAAGAAATCAAGAGTACAGTTAGTTACATTATTGTACTTGTATCAATTCTATCAAACAATTCCTTAATATTTATCTTTACGGTAAATTAACAGTTTTTCATGGCATTAAAATTAAATCTACTTATGTAGAAATAATATATTTTATTGTTATTTTTATGTATTTTAAACACTAAGTTCTAATGTACAGAAAAGTGCACAACATCAAGGTGGTGTCAGTCTATAATAGGTTGGATGGATTTTTTTTTAAAGAATTTTTGTTAAAATAAATATGCAAAGCGCATTACACAGGTAAAAAAAGCTGCCGGAAATAACTTTTAAAAATATAATAAAGAATAAGTTAAAACCATACGAGATAAGTTATGGCAGTGAGTTTTACAAATAATCGAGACGATACAAGCCTAATCTAAAGCGTTAAAACAAAATGAAACATCACAGATTTTCGTACCTACACAAAACTCGCAAACATATTGAATAAAATGCCATGATCGTAAAAGAAAGTCGACAGTAATAGAAATATTAAGGTCACACTGGAAGTACTAAGAACCTAGTACTAAATGCTAGAGTCGTATATACAAAATTGCTATGACACGCCGCCATATAAAGAAAATATGGTCGCAACACTGAAACTTGAGCCATTATTTTAAATAGGATCACAGTGGAAAAAGTGATTTAAAGTTACGTTTACAGCTAACCGTCTATAAATATGTTAAAGTCCACGTTATGGCAAGTTCTACATAAACGCTATCGCTTCACGCTATACTCCCTCTATACTACATTCATAGAAAAAATCACCCGCTATGTCTGTACACTCTCTCCGAGTCTATATTCACTAACACTCACAAACGGTCGTTCGAAAACGTCATGTTTATTTAATCGTCAAATCACTGGTACTTATCCACTGAATAGTTCAACGTGGCGTTCAGAAACTGGGCTGTGAGACCGTCCTGGGGTTTCCAGCCTGTGGTTGGTATACATCGTACGAATTGTGTGGCTCCAAATGGCATACGACGTTATTTTCTCCGTTGAGCACCGCAGCCAACGCCCTCATATTATTCTCCTGCGGTTGATGATACGCGGGATGCATGAGTCTTCCGCTCTCGTAAGCATGTCTAGGATCATACGCTCTCTCTATAGTATCCCATTTCCCGTACTTCCCGTAATGCTCTTGCTCATGATGATGCCTTTCTCCTGGACTATACGAGATGAGGGGCCTGTGGTCCCCATAGAACTTGGAGCTAGAAGACCCGTGGTGTCCTGGGTTTTGCCTGCAGTTATCAGGGCCTGAGTTGTCATCAGACATGTCAGACATGAGCGTCTCGTTCCTTTCTATTTCTTCGTACACCGGATCGTCCTGAATGACGCGGAATTCTTGCTCCGATCCACGCCGGTATATCCTGCCTTGTTGCGAGGCGATTTCTGAGTACGTGTGGTTTATATTCTGACTGCCATGGTGGTGGTGATGCTTGCGTCTGTTTTCATCTTTGTAGTGTTTCCGAAAGATCATCTCTTGGCTTCCTGGAGAATGCTGGGACATGTAGACGTGAGGGTTTCTGAAGTCGTGGTTGTAGCTTCTTGTTGTCTGGTAGCCTTGGTGGTGGAGGGGGCTTTCCTCGTCTTTGATGACGTGGCGAGGGGAGCCCGGGGCGTGAGTAGGGACTTCACACTCATTGTAGGGGCTGTGGAGATGATTCTGCTGGGCTAGTTGACGTGACAGCGTATCGTGATGAGGAAGCGTGGCCGTACCACTCGGATGATGCTTAGAAGAAGTGTTCTGTGGAACAGAGGGAGGTTTAGTGGCACGTGGTGATTTAGTGTGTTGGCAACGTGTGGCCGAGTTAACAGAATCCTTTATGGCCACGGATACATCAAAAGATGACGGATGTTGAACACTGTGATTAATCACGCTAATATTTTTAGTACAATTTATTTAAAGGGAAATGAGACGCAGGAAATGAAACAAAAATGTTCTCTTCTGTGGGCATATACCTAGTACACGCCATAATAACTTCAATATTGTTTTATTAACCGACTAGAAGCTTGGCACGCATATTATTAAATACTTCCTACTGCAATAATGGATAGTCCATTAACTAAGTATTTTCAGGTCCATAGAAGAGACTCTTATTATGAAATGGCACTTTTTTAAACACTGGATCGAAAGATAAATAAAATATAAATCAACACCACTTCAGAGTTCATTATTGCTACACTGGAACTTGAAATCTAACAATCTTAGTCTGGAGGGACAGCTCAATCAAAATGTGCATTAGATTACATAGATATGAAAGAGATTTAAAAGTAAAAGTTGTTCAACAATTGAGTTTCCAAATAACTAACAGTAAGCCATATCCTAATCGAAAATAGGACTTAGCTACACAAGAAAAATCTTAAAAGTTGTTGAAACTAGTGCACTCCTAAGTTATTTTTTAATTTTTAATATTATTTTGGTAAAATATAAAGAATGAATTCTATTGATTAATACTGTAGTGTAGTGTATAAAGAGAGCTCTCTACTCGCTATTGAGTTTCAATTTACTCTACTGGAAAAACTTGTGATTGGTAGAAAAACCTGACGTGCAATGATGTACGCGCTCATTGGCTACACCCAGTGACATATTCACACAATGCATCCCTATTGGTGCAAATCTAGAGTTAAACGTGAGGGGTTGGTTACACAGGAGGAGATGGGAGGGGCTACTGAGTACATGTACAGTGAGTGGATGATTCATGCAATGCCACTCTATGCTATGGTAAGTGCATGCATGTCGTTAGATGTGGTAAGATCTCTGCCTTGCTACAAACAAAATACATCTTATAAATAGAGATTGCGAACAGAAGTAATAAAATATATACATATAGGATTTAAATTTAAAAAAATCACTGAAATGACTAAGGCCGTGGTCGCCTTCACCCGCCGCCTGCGGCCTTGAGCAGCCCGCCGCCCGCGGCCGAGAGAGGCCCGCCGCCCGCGGCCGACAGGGGCCCGCCGCCCGTGGCGTCTGAGTGGTATGTTCGGGAATGCTCGGGAGGGTCGTTTTCGCCCGCCGCGTGCGGTGTTCCGTTTACTGCTATTATTCAGACGCCGCGGGCGGCGGATGAAGGCGACCACGGCCTAAAGATTAAAAAAGACGACGCAGGGTCAAAACTTGGTAGGTACTTTAACAAAGTTGTAGTGCGGCCATACTGAAGTTTCATCGTCAATTTATCGGCATAATCACTTACCTTTTTCCTCCGAAGCTCAGGCTTACAAATCGTAGCCATCGACTATAAAAGCAAAGCAACAAGACGGAGATCTTACAACGAAAAAGGCCACTCTAAAAGTGCTACATCACCCTCCCCTCACCTTCCACATGCTCCCATTGTTCCAATCGTTCCCGCCAACAGAAGCCGCCATTTTATTCGAGAAACAAGATGGCGACCGTGAGCGGAGGTTCTGGTAATCGTTCGGCGCTTCCATGTGCCTGTAGCTATGCATCGACGCGATACTTTGGGTGTGGGATGCGCTATGAGGTATGTTTAGAGGTGTCGGTACGCGCATAGATCGGGCCTCTTCGCTCGGCACGTATATTGGGGCCGTGGGGCGAACATTCCATCTCGAAGATTCCGGTTGTAGATTGTAGCTCTGTTATAAGATATATAGATGTAGGACAGGTTTCAACACGCTTTGGATCGTACTTAGTGGATTTTTGAGAACTGCACTTGATCATCTAGATTCTGATTCTATCCTGGGACGTTGGGTCTCATACTTTCATAATGTTAAATTTTACCAGAAAGCCCAACTAACTGCGTTTGTGATAATTCCAATAGAATTTTTATCACAAGAGGCGTATCTATTTTGTCTTCAGGGTTGAAAATCTTTGTGTAATCTGGTTGATAACTACAGCTCACCATCAGGCTTGGGGCTTTGGGTACAAAAAGTTTTATTGATTCAGATTAAATACTCTTGTATTAATTGAGGTACAACGGAAGAGTATGTCTAAAAATTGCGTATCTCTTGACCTATTGACCTCTCAGGGAAATTCATGTGGACATTAAGATTAGTTTAAGATATTAATATTACTTACTTACTCACCTACTTAAGTTAAACTTTGTATTTACAAACCGTCTTCTATTTAGAAGAGCGGGTCTTCCTGACACAAGTACTACGGTGCTTACTAGGAAGTCCCAAGCTTTGCTTTTACATTGTAAATCATTTAAATAATTATTTTCATTTTTATTTCATTTTCATTGTGAACCTATTTCATAGTGCAGGTATGAAGTCCACATCCAAAACAGATTTTAATCTAAAGTGTTGAAAAGTGTCCATGTTTTACATAAGTACATAAATATATAGAGAATCATATATCAGTAATATAAACCTGCTATTACATAACGTGAACTAATAGATCCTGATACGAAATAATAGAAGCGTCGATGAAGTGTACGTGTTTCTGAATTTCGAGAGAGAGTCTGATCGAAAGAGTTTGATGGATCAAGCGAACAACATTATGCATACGCATATTAAGAGATAGGATTTTCATAATTCCAATAAAAATGTATCAAGATTATACTCGTGAAAGCGTGGTTAGTATAAAATACTTGATACTTTAGGAACCACCACACCACCAAAGAAAGGTTAACTTAAAACTAAGGATGAGTTAGTAAACGACAATCGTCTGAAGCATTAGTTTCTTAGTAAAGGTCTACTGAAGAAATAAAAAAAAAACTGACTTACCGTCTTGCGATTACGCGGTACACATGTTAGTGACACGTTTAAACAATGTTAGGTAAACAAAAATATACACAATTAAATTGAGCTGTCTTTAACCAAATTAGTCACAACGGAAGCCAAAGTGGTGTTTGGTGGTTTGAAACTTCATTAATTTGGAATAAATCCTATCTCTTACCCCGCGGTAACACCGGAAAGAGAAATAGCGCAGATTTCAATACATTGCGAAACTGTAAAGGCAGTGAATTTGGAGTTGACGTTCGAACGCTGCAATGTAAAGTTCTTTACGCGATTTTTCCTACCAGTGATGTACCAACGGGCTTAGTATATGCGTACGCACCTTGCTGAACGTTTGGCCTGTAGCCCTGGTACCGGCCGCTGCCTGTGTTTATAGGGTTTCTGAGATGCGACATAGGAGCTGACTCTCTATCAGGGATATTGTGGGAGAAGTTAGCGCCAGTAGCGTTGAGAGTTGGACCAAAATTCGTGGAAGGACCAAAGTTTGGGTTCTCGTTGGAATTTCTACGGTTTCTATGGGAGTGGTAGCTGTGAGCGGCGGCAGCGGCGGCGAGGGAGGCAACGGCCGCGTTGTTGATGACACTGTTGTTGTTGTGATTGTTGTTGTTAACGACAACGTTTAGGTTGTTGATAACTAGGTTGTTGGTTGTCGACGCCGAGACTGATGTGCTCGCTGTGCTCTGTTAACGTAAGGTTATATTTTGTATGTTTCTATGTAACGCAGTGTATTGTAAAAGTGAAATAGTTGTATGTTGTTTAGATTACATTTTAGACCCACATTCAATGTATGATGGATTGAGGACATCCTTTTTAAGTACATACACTTATTTCTATTAGTAGTACCCATCACCTTAAAATATCATGCCTTACCTATTCAAATTTTAAAACACACTTTAATTAGAAAAAAAAATCATCAGGTGTTTTACTGCGTTTTATAAATTTTTTGAGAAAGTTTTATATTCTAAGGTGTTACTTATTGAGTCACGATTCTTGTCACTAAAATCACTACTTAGTGCCTGTTCGGAGGCTCATTACAATATCACAATAATTAACTCTCTTATAAGTTATCCCACTGAGTAAATGTCAAATTGGTTCCAATTTTTCAACTTATCTAACCAAAATTTCTGTATAAAAATAGGTGGGATAAGTTACTAGAAGGGGTTACCCATACCCAATATGGAACTATTTCCACCAAGAGACACTTTCAAATTCCAATCAAAACATAAACTCAAGAACTAACAAAATCACACCCTTGATCGTGATACGATATTAATCATGTGTACACAACCGAATGTATAAAAGACTGCCAATTGACCTTTAAAATTATTATAGCATGACAAACAACCGACATCTTTAGAGATACACCTAATGCTTGCGCCACCGTCTTCACAAGTGACAGAACCTTGGCGGTATTGCCATGTCTTCAAGACTAGTGCTTATGAAGACATCCCTTAACCTATGTATCTAATGATTGTATGCCTCTTACCGTCACATCCCTCGGATCAACAGCGTCCTCACTGTCAGCAGCCGCGCTCTGGTGGTACCGTCTGCTCTTCACGGAACCCTGCCTCGTGTCTACGTGGTTGGAGGAGGATGCAGTGGCTGCGTTGTTGTGAGGTATCGGCTGTGACGGTTGCCCCGTGAAGTAGAGGCAGCAGGACAGCCAAGGATGACGGCGACCGAGGCGCGCGCATTCTTTTTGGAACTGAAATTGTATTGAGACCACATAAGAGTCAAGTACGTCAGAACCACTTAGCATTAGGTTTAAGCCTCGTGAGATTTAAATATGTCAGAGCTACTTTATAGTTTAAATTTAGACAAAATTGTTAATGGTCCTTTCAGAACTTGTCAATACAGTTGTGACTTTGAAATTAAAAAATATGAATGCTTTTTGAGATATAGTAAGTTTTATTAAATGCACGCATTGGTTAACCTGTTACCAAGCTTGTTCTGTTTTGTTTAACTTTAGAACGCTACGATACTCTTATTTCAAAATGTCTACAGAATTATCCAACCTTGTGAAGTCACGACAGGTCGATATTATTGTGAAAAAAAATACGCACCTACTTATATGAAGTTGAAGAGATATTTCAGTTAGAGATCAATGTTATTATAATTCAAGAAGCCGTGATAGCTAAACACTTATAGAGATGTTACATCCAGAGAAAACGCCTGTATTAAGCACTAGCTTTCCGCCCGCGACTTCGTTCGCGTAAATTTCGGATTTTGGGGTCGTAGGTTTCTGAGCCGATTCATAACAAACAAACAAAGTTTTCCTCTTCATAATATTAGTGTAGATGTAGATATCTAAACCCAAATATTTTACAGAATCCTCTTTTTTTTTTTCAAAATAAAATTTAGCCTATGTTACTCGTGGATAATGTGGCTTTCGAATGGTGCAAGAATTTTTGAAAACGGTCCAGTAGTTTCTGAGCCTATTCATTACAACCAAACAAACAAACATACAAACAAACAAAGTTTTCCTCTTTATAATATTAGTGTAGATTACGGTTGGTGCCATGGTTGCAAGCTTGATTCAAGCTCTACTAACTAAACCAACGACAAATGCTCTCACTGTCTTATGTTGCTTATCTGTCACAACCGTTACTTACGATTTCGTTCTGAAGGCAGTGGAAGATGAATATGAACAGCCCCTGCAGCGAGTTGAGGATGGTGAAGGCATACGCTACGCCCACTGTTTGCTCGTTCAGGTACAGGAGACCGAAGGTCCACGTCAGACCCAGCAGGAAGGCCAGAACTAAGGAGCTGTTCAGCCAGACCCTGGAACGTGAGGAGATTTGGTTAGATCAGGTTATTTGAGGTTAGAGAAGCGGAACGTTTGATTATCTATTGGTGTATGGATTGAATTTAAATTAAAGTAAAAGGACTAATGTTTGATCATTTGGAATTGTAGTAATTAACATTGTAAGTCACTTAGCTATAGCTATAAATTAACATTACGGGAGGCATTAAGAGTATTTTCTTACCTGATTTTGTACAGTTTTGAGTTTTCTTTCGCCTTGATGGAGACAGTAGAATGATGGCACATCATGTATATCACCATGCTCAAACATATCCAGTTGGCCTGAAATTATTAAACAATGAATTTAGCAAATTGATACAGAAGATCTTCTAAACTCAGATGTGTTTGATAACAAAATTATTTGGCAAAAACTGCAGGAGGCTTTCACCAAAATGTCTTAAGATGAAGGCAATTTCACGACAAATATTTAAAGACAATGCTTTCGCAGACAATTGTATGGTGACGTACGTACCATCATGCCTATGTTCCCAAAAAGCAGAGCACAGGAAGCGCTATATTTTATAGATAGACAAAATCATGGCCATGTCACGTGTGTTGCCACTTCTAGAATATTTTTTAAAGTTTTGAATTGGCAGGAATTACAGCGACAGGTTGCTAGCCTGTCGTCTGAAATACACTTCAACCTATTTCCTTAGTCGCCTATTACGAAATGAAGAAATGGAGAGGAGTTATTCTAAATCCGAAACCAATCGGAATTTTAATGAAAAATGTGCCCTATTCATACACTACTTTGTGTACATTGACTTAGATATTTTCATTTGTTCTTCTCACGGCTCTATATCTAATCAAACAGCAACTTCTGCAGTAACTACCATTGTCTTTACTACCACAAACTTACCGTCAGAACTAACGCCACTGGCCCCACGAAGCTCATCACAAACAGTCGGTCGGTGGACAGCCAGCAATGCTGCGGCGTCCCGTACCCTCCCGGGAAGGCGGCTGCTGACGCTAACACTACCAGTGCGGGCGCAAGGTACGCGCTTGCGCAGTACCAGCGAGCTCGTGGACGCTCCGGCTCGAAGACTTCTACTAGCATCGCGTAGAGGTGGAATCCTGGAATTTGGAGGGTGATAGTCGATATAGTTAATGGCACAGGCATTAGGCTACACTGCACGCAGAGGAGATGACCAATGGGGTCGAAAAGTGCTCGAGTGGAGACCACGGACCAGCAACCGCAGCATAGGACGTAAAAAGACGGATAGATGACCTTATAAAGTACGCCGGAAGACGCTGAATGTATGTCGCCTCCAAACCGGTACATGTAGAAGTACAAACGGAAGGCCTATGTTCAGCGGTGGACGTCCTATGGCTGCGATGGTGATGATGATGACGGTGAGGCATTAACTCATAACTATTTATTAACTAATTACCAGCACTTGTCTAATTTTATGGAAATCCATAAGATGATGTTTTCTTGAGCATTTTGCGCAAATTAACACATGCCCTTTGTGTCATAATTTATTGTTTCTGTGATCGTTTGAATTACATCTAAAAAGGAGAATAATAAATCCTTAAAGCTAAATTCTCTTTATATCTGGATTTAATATTTCAAAACCTTGCATGTCTTCTTATATTTGATATCTTACCTTCAAGAAACATCCAAGCGAAGGCAGCCAGGAAGAAGTAATGCAGCAGACCAGCTATGATGCCACAAAGGATTCTGTCTTGTGTCTGGTCGATGCCAAGCATGAAGACCACTTCGGCGATGAGGAGACAAGCGCAGAGGTTCTTGTGGATGAGGACACGGTCGGACTGGAAGAACACGAACATACAATGAAGGCACAGTGATAAATGAAAAGTGGTATAATTTCATCTATAAAGACAAGGAGAAGATAAAGAGGAAGATTAGTAGAAATGTAGGAAAAACAGGAAGAAGAAATGGGACCAGAAAGTTTAAAATATTGTAAAGAAATGAAGAGAAGTTAATTGAATGAAAATTATACTTAGATGTGGATTACTCGAAACAAAGAAAGTAACGGTGAGAGAAAGAGAGAAACGATGTAATTTATATTCTGGAAAGTTATGAAATCATCATACCTAGTAGATTTTACTTCATTAAAATCTTAAACATTTCCAGATAACATTTTTTAACATCTTGAAAGTGCCACGAGACTTCTTGCAACACAATCACCAACCTTCATATTCCTGAAACACTGGAACACGATGATGGCAGCGAGTAATGCGACGGCAGAAATCGCGCAGCCAATGAAGGTCAGCAACCTCAGAGCCATCTGATGCTTGGCTCCGATGGAGACGCCGTGGACATCCATGAGGATCGCGAAGTTGGTGAGGTGGGAACAGGCGCAGCCGGTGTGGGTGCTGTTGGACCACTCCACGTGGCACCCTTCGGGGGACCAGCCGCTGTGGAGAGAAAGGCCATTAATTATTGGTTTAAGATCAGATGCGTCTCAAAGTACAAAGTAAAATAATCGATTAGAATGTTGTGATGGATCTTTCACACTTCTTTTTAAATTTTCCTTTTTTTGGAAATACCGTAACTGCCAAATAATAAGTTGATTGTTGATTGGAGTTCGATTGGCAAAGATTTTCAATAGTGTAAAATCTTTCAGTTTTTCTGTAATGTATGTCTGTTTTTATTGGGTTCTAAAAGTAAGCAAGCTAAGGTAGCAATAGGCTAGCAATATTTATAGTAGAACAGATCATTGTTGGAGCATAGTACTTTAATGGGGACAATGTTTGAGCAAACAGAGTGTAAAGCGCCTCATCAGTGGACCTACAATTTGCATCGCTTGACTGGAACTGGATTATTCCAAGTAGTTTCTTTAGTTAGCTTGTTTCTTTGTAGGGACTACTGCAATTGTTTTCACAAAGGACAAAAAGCAAAATAAATGTTCTTTCAAAAGGGACTATCGCCCATAATCCCTTGAACTTGATGGAAGTGAAAAACCGAAATCCAAGAGCGAGACTGATGAGAGGTCCAGAAGTGGAGTAACATGGGCTAATGTCGACTAACCAGCAAAACCTCAAGTCCTTGTCCAAGTTCATGAGCATAATCCAACAAACTTACTGCAAAGTGTAATCCCAGAAGACACAGGCCGGGTTGGTGACGTTCTCAGTCTTGAGATGCTTCATGGTGAGACGCACCATCTGCGAGAGTTGGATGTGGCGGCCGTTGCCCAGGCTGGCTGATATCACCTGAAAAATCAAAGAATCCTAGTGAGTAGGTACAACATGGAA
Organism: Adoxophyes honmai; assembly: GCA_005406045.1. Classification (NCBI taxonomy): domain Eukaryota; kingdom Metazoa; phylum Arthropoda; class Insecta; order Lepidoptera; family Tortricidae; genus Adoxophyes; species Adoxophyes honmai. Next base: position 343,078 of record BHDV01004023.1, on the reverse strand, counting down.
CTGAAGCATGATTTGGTTGGAACGGAATGTATGATATTTTGCTTATCAAATAAGAACTATGGAGTGGCTTAGTTCCTGTCACTACATATCTCCAATTCCATCTATTTTGATAGATTGAGTTGTTTTCTGTAAACTGCTTAAATTTATACACGTGAAAGCGATGAGTTGAATTCAATATAGTGTTTGTTATGAGCTTGTCATAGTTAATTATCTAATCATTATCTTCTTAGTGCGCTCTGCTTTATGTGCTCTTTCTACCCTCTTTCGGAAAATAGGCGTGATGTTATTTTTTACATAATTTGTTTTGTTTATGTTGCTAAAAGTGATTAAAAGTGATTCCGTAATCATGGAATTCCTTTCTACTCAGCTTCTATTGTTATTCATTCCAATTCCATTTGTTTTTAGAATTAGGTATAATGTGACTGTCAAAAATATATTAATGAATTATACTGACCTTCGAATTCAAAACCCTGGTGATGTTTCTCTTCTCCCTCTCAGAGTTGAGGCTGGTGGTGGACGATGACGGGTCAGAAGCGAAGGCTGCGAACTGAGGACTCTTCCCAAAAGTCGGAGGAAGGATCTCCTCCAAACGGTCGAAAGCGAAGAATACGATGCGGACGAGGTCGTTTTGGCGGTTATCTGGAATTCAGAAATGAGGTTTCAAATCGATTTATTGTTTGATATGTTTATCTTCGATTCGTTTTATAAGCATGGTCTCGATTCCTCTTTGCATGAGCATGTGCGGGCATTAGATTCTACGTAGGCCCAATGAAGCTTTGTCACCGTCACAGTTACGGTGAAGCTCCCATCACTGTACTTATGACGTTCCTCATGATGATTAATGTAGAACATACTTTTGAAAAGCACGGAAGAGCTAAAGAGCTGTGATTTCAACCTACGATTTCTTAAGATCATCAGATTTTATTGTCACTGGTTAAAAAAATCTAAATTGATACAGAGCTAACATAATAAAATGCTGTTTAAAATGACCTCTGAATACTTTTCAGTATTACTTAACTTGATAATGAAGAATGTTCGCAAAAATCTTCTTGGATGCAATGATAATCTTTCCAAGATATATTGACAAGACACAAACCTAGTAAAGCAGCTTTGGGGATAGTGATGGTGTCTTCAGAAGCCTTCCACTGTTCTTGCGCGATGATGGATGGAAACGTCTCATCTTCAACGTTCTTCACTTCCAGAACTCGCACCGAAAGACCTGGAAAAGAAGACAAGTGGTAAAATACAAGTCTCACGTTTTAGTACAATTTTATTGTTGTTCATGGGGTATTGATAACTTTAAGGGTTTACATTAATAATTGAATGAATTATTCAAATTCACTTAATTTGCAAATTTATACTTCCTTTTTTATTCCTATAAATAAATCGAATCTATGCTTGACTACTTACAAATATTTTTCACAATCTGCAGTATAGTTTTCTCCTTGGTAACAGCATCAGCCAATAGGAATGCGTTCTCCTCTAGTTGCGTGAGCAATGCGCTTGCGACTCTATTCTGGGCTTCTGCGCTCAGATCTGCCCAAGATGCGCGCTGGCTCTCTTCTAGAAGATTCGATCCTGGAAAATTAAGATGAGAGTTGAGTAAGAAAGTATAGACCAAGCCAATATAAAAGGACACATAGTAGACACTAATGATTTTATTGTTTTACTAGCTGAGCGCGCGACTCCGTCCGCGTGGAATGGTAACTAATTTCCCCCGTTTTTTCCACATTTTCCCATATTTCTTCGCTCCTATTAGTCACAGTGTGATGTTATATAGCCTAAAGCCTTCCTCGATAAATGGTCTATCCAACAAAAAAAGTTTTTCAAATCGAACCAGTAGTTCTTGAGATTAGCGCGTTCAAACAAACAAACAAACAAACAAACTCTTCAGCTTTATAATGTTAGTATAGATTCACAAATCTGTGTGTCAAACTACTACCTACTTAGACAACGGTTGAAAATAAAATTGTAAAGGACTCATTATTACAAACATTTGCTGCGATTGAGGATCAATTTCGAAATATCAGGCTATTTGATCGTACATATTTGACAGTTAAACATATTCTTGATGTTACTAGATCTTTGCATTCCTATTTCCGTAAAAACTCGTTTGACACTTACCAGTTTTAATAACTCCAAGCAACATGTCGGTTACAATAGCCTCTCTTTGCTTTGGGTCAGGAAACGTCTGGACGTTCTGTGACATGCGCTGTGCCAGCTTCTTCATTATACTAGTTGTGGTCATCATGTCGCCCCCATACAGCGTCTTTGATGATGTCACCTGGAAATAAAATAAGTGACAGTAAGAAAGTGAACATTTCCGGAGACATTTTGTAGTTTGTGGAAACCGTGATCTGAGTTTCTTTAACTTTTGGCAAGTACGTAGCCGGAATAGGGAAGAGTCATGAAGGAAAAGGGAGGTCTTTGCTCAGAAATAGAACATTGTTTTTAGCCTATAAAATAATTCCAATACTTATCAACATGAGAATCAACAACAATACATCTCTTTGTGAATGAAATCGTGCCAGTTAGAGTAATGTTTTGGTTTTGCTGTGCTAATTACCTTTTTTCAAAATTTTGTTGTTGTTTCGTTAATAGGCACTTGGTTTTGGCTGGTATTTATTTATACGTATACAATAAAGTATGTTGTGGTTGCTATTGCACGTAAAGTTTTTTTTATTATCATTCAAGAAAAATGACGTCGTGCTAAGTATCTTGCCGTGCATTCCTCTTGGCAACTATTGTCTTTACAAAGCGCTGGTAGACGCAAAAGCAAGACGAGCAAAAAAGCCACTGATGACCTACTTACTTAAGTAAAATTTTGACTATGGTTTTGAACAATCTAAAGATTACCAAAGACTTGTAGTTCCAAGCTTACCTGTGCTAAATCGTTGCTGATGCTCAGAAGTGATTCCCCTTCTCTAACTCTGGCTTCGAGGCTATTCAGCCAGACAGATCTACACTCGCTCAAATCCGGTGTCAGACCGTGCCATTCCGGTAACGCATCATCTGTAAAAAAATTACGATTAACATTTGCACCCTCATAATTATCATTAAACGATTTTGCAGCTGTTAGTCTATTTTTTCTCTTGTAGTCACTTTAGCTTTCAGTTGATTCAAGGTTGTAATTTATGTGAAAACTCACTGTATGCCAGATCAGGACTAGAGACTGGATTCAGACTCGAGGCTAGCGCATCGGGTAAATTAACACCACGATAATCTATCACGTGTTCGGTTGAATCTCCATCTCGACCTGCAATGTCATTATCAGTCAAAACTTAATCATTTTTATCATCTTACAAATCTAATTCGACACTTATATCGTCTATTATGAATGAACTAGCGTTTGTATCTATCTGGACTTGAAAGTTGACTTTATTTACGGTAGTTTCAGTAATTACATCTCACGTACCTTTAAGTAGAGCTTCGGATCCAAGCCTTCTCATGAGCTGTAGATGCCTGTCATTAGGCTCTAGTCCCAAATCATGGTAGTTCTCTCCAGATTGTAAGCCGGCTCCTCGTCTTCTTGGTCTATCTTCTTCAGTATGATGAAGAGGTGTCAGAGTGCATCTGTAAGAAGTGTTGTTATTAGAGATGGGTTCTTTGATATTTAACTTGTCAAAGTTTAACCGGGTGCTTTTGTTGGTACTTTATAACTTATAAATAAATGGTGTCACTCGTTTTAATTTGGCACATTATAGTTCCTGTTTGGCACGTTATAGATTTAGTTCTTCGGAATATATTTGAGAGTATGGTGTTAGGATATAGGCTGATGATGATGAGGATGATCATGGTGTTATACTTACTTCCATCTGGCCAGTCCGGTGGCGCCGCCTGGGCATGGTTGGACAGCGTATGTGCCAGCTAGGGTCCAATTCCAGTGCAGGCCTCGAGCGTTCACTTGAGGGCAATACGGTCTCCAGCCTAAGTTGGGTGTCGCACTTGTAGCTGTGAAAGAGTTATAAGTTATTACTAATCGAATTTGCCTGTGTTTAAGTATAGCTTAGTTGGGTAGAAGGTGGTACGGAATACAATAGTTGATGGTTCAAACTTGGTAAAATTTTGTGGTTGGTTTTTTACACACCCTGTCTTATAATGTGCTTATTTTATTTAAGATCGTGAGTGGTAGACGACTTACAAAGAAGTCCGATGACGGTGTATACCTACAGAGCATAACATCTCAGACCGCTACTTCACTTGGCTGCGTTTGACAAAATGCTTGAAATTTCATCTCTACTGTCTTTTACAAGACAAACTACCAAGAGGTAAAATTTGTGACAGAAATAACATAACATAACATAGCATAAAATTTATTATTATGACAGAAATAATAAGAAAAAAAAATTGAAATCTTTAAGACGTCAATACAAAAACTTTTTAGATTTTAGTTCTAGTTAGAATTATTGTGACTAAAATTCCGAATATAAACAAACATTCAAATAATGAAACAACTACGGCACTTACAGTATCTCTTACCAAATAGGTCATCGACTGGATCTAAATCTGGCAATGGATTGTCTTTAGGCGGATCATGAACGGATGCTGTTGAATCTGAATCCTCTTCCTTCATCGGCCAATGGGGATTTTCATCTGTAACAACTGTTGGAGAATACATGTTTAACAAGTTTCTAGAAACTATTAACTCTATCGACGGTTCATCGGCTTCGAGGTTGAAGGCAGCACTATCAGCAAGTTCTACGCTCAAAAAAAGGTGATTTAATTTACCATCATCTTCTCTTTCTTTGCTGGGCTTGTCATTCCTCGGCCGGTTTTCTGGTTCGATAACTTTCGGGATTTCTTCTTGCACTTCGGGTAACATATCCTTTGGCGACTGCTGTGGTTCTCTCTCTGATGATGAGTCCGGTTGCCGTGTCGTGGTCTTCTGGGAAAAAGGTGATATTAAGTTTTCCGATCGCAATACATTGTTTTTGGGACTGTGGATTGTGGTGATATTAAGTTTTCCGATCGCAATGCATTTATTTTTGTGACTGTGGATTGTAGTTCCACGACTTTTAAATTACTAGTATGTTTGAGTCTATCATCAATCCATTTGATTTGAAGCTTAAAAAACAGTTAAAGCAAATACTGGCTAGGCGCTTATGATTAGCGATCACCATTCAGCAGTTTTTTTTTCTTTTTTTTTTAAATAGATGTATATCTTTAAGTTTAAAAACTTAAGACGTACAAAATAGAAAAGGAAAAAAAGCTAGAATACGCAATAAATCAGAAATAAATTAGCACGGATCCGAAATATCGGGGCACTTTAAAAGAAGAAGAAAAAACAGGATTTGAAATCCCTTGATCCTATCGACTGCGCCAATGCTAAATGAAAAATGAGAAGCAATACGCTAATTACGAAAACGAATCGTATTGAAGACAAATAAAATCAAAATCTCACCTTAGACGCAACATCTCCCAATTTGACTTCAGGTGGCAACGTGATATGGGGCCTGAAAGTGGGCGGAGTGATGACTGTGGGCTTCTTCCTTTCATTTTGTTGGGTCTGGACAGGACTTTTGGGTACAGGTGGGTTCGTCGACCTCCACACGGTTGGTTGTGACGTGATCAGCCACGGCGGTGACGGCCTGTTAGTTGTGCTCGTTGTTGATGCTGGAAAGAGATGTGGTTATCCATTAGAAGAAATTAAGATGTAAGTTATCAGCAGTAGAATTATCAATTGTAATGGGTACAGTTTTGAAGAAAGATAACAGAAAAAAACTTCAAGTAATAAGAAATATGATAAAATAACAATGACGAAGTTCATTCCCATCATACCCATTGGGGTATGGAACTAAAAATAGGCATGCCTTTGTCTTCAAATTGTAAAGATGAAGAATACTTATAAAAACAGATATACCTTTTAGTAAATCTAGTATCTTTAATGGAGGATTTCAACTAATATACAGCTAGCAACATAATATATGCCTCACTAATGAAACACAAGTAAAGATAATAAAGTCTTACATCGAAAAGTTTCTACTGTGTGTCACCCGAAATTCACAAGGTATATTATGTTGTTATAATGATGGAACTTACCTGGTACACACTGGTAATGCGCCTCCAAATATTTCAGCGTGTTTGGACACGGATCGCCAAACATGCTTGTGCTTGCCAATATACTGCAATTTTGGTGCATACTACATCTGTGAAAAGAGAAAAACTTCGATTAATTTAAGTCACGGTAGCTAGAAACAATATAAATATCATAATACATTACTAACAACAGCGAAGTAATTTAATAACAAAATAATTTGTAAAATAGGAACCTATTTAGAAAATAATTTTAAACAAAAAAAAACCGACTTCAAATTAGCAATATTTTGAAAAGATTCTGTTTACTGAATGTAAAATCTTGACTTCATCAACAAAAAAAAAAAAAAAAAATAAATAAAAAAAATTAGGTCGAATTGAGAACCTCCTCTTTTTGAAGTCGGTTAATAAATGTGTAGGTACTAAGTCGAAGGTGAAGAGGGTATTAAATAAGTTGTAAGATCGAAAAACAGATATTTGATTAGAATTTTCATAAATCAATAAAATATACGGCAAATGAAGGCCAGACTTTTGTGTAGGTAACGTTAGGTTCCATATGACCACGATCACGAATCACATAGATCTATCAATAGATTACAGACGATTAAGAATCTTTTCCATATTCCTAACATTACCTCACAAAACGGCACATCGAACACAAAAGCTAACCCAAATCCTCATTTTTTTGTTTCAATTTCCCCGCGACCTCATCACGACAAAATCATTTTAACATTTTCATTTTTAAACGGCACTTGTCCGTGTTTACATTTTGCGTCAATTTGCCAGTCATTTGCATTTTGCATGACGGCAGCACGCATGTCTTTATTGGCAATCTCGGGGGCTAACTCAATAAACTTGCAGCGGGGGTCTCATTTTGGGCAATTTACACATTTTCCGGGTGGCCATGTTAGGCTAATAGTCTGATGAGCAACAAATTGGGTCGTCGACGTAAACTGGATTGAAGTTTGACACATATTTTGGATGTCCCCAACTAAACCTAGTTGCGCTGGAAAAGTTACGATGGCGAAGGCTATTTCGCTACATGTAATGAAATGAATTGAAATCATTCGCTTGTTTTCTCAAATGGAGATGGCAGACTAGGTACACGAAACATTACGTAGATAAGACCAAGTATATTCTACATTTCATTTTTGGAATACAAATTCAATTCAAATTTGGTATACGAGATTGACGCGGCTGGCGGTGCAAGTCTCTGACAACGATGCGCAATTGTTTGTGGAATCCCGAATTGCCACTATTTTAGGCATTCTTTTTACATCGTATTTCTAAAATACATCTTTGAATATTTTTAAGGAAAAGACAAAAAAAAAAACAGATAACAGTAGAACGCATCAGGTTTTCAAATATATATGTCTAAACTAACACAGCAATCTTTGTCTATTATTATTCTATTCTATTCTCAGGGTAAATGTAAACATATTTCTTTGTTCCCCCACATCGTAACTACTGAACCGATATTGACAAATGTAGTGAAAGAAATAAGAGTGTTATAGGGTGAGTTTGCATTACAAATCCAATAAGGCTGTTGTAAAATTTGATGCGAAAACTATCGATTGATTTGAAAAACAAAGGCCGAAAGAAACTCTGTAAGTTTTGCGATTGGTACGATGGAGTGATAAACTACGTTTAACGCGTTGCTTTGGCACTTGGATCAGTGATACATGCTTTAATGTCTTGTCTTCACAACTTCAACACTTTGTGTTCTTTCACTGTTGTTTTTTAAACAAATTTTTATACAGTCTTTGTAAGAAAAAACTTTCTGCCAAGTTTCTTGTGGCGCATTTTTCTTGGCAATGATGGACTTTATGAACGTGTAAAAGTGGTCTTAGGAGCTATTTGCTCAAATAAAGTTTTGAATTTCAAATTTTTGAAGAATCAGATTCAGACGAATTTCTGAAATCACCACCAATCTAGCCGCAAAATATTGTTATGCTCAAAGGTAGAGAGCAAGATAAAAAATCAATTGAGTTATACACAAATGTTACGTATTTTATGTCCGCAAAGAGACCTCTCTCCTACAGTATAGAAGAGGCCTTGTGGCGTTGATTTTTGTATGTATGTACATATATGTATTTTTAACCGACTTCAAAAAAGGAGGAGGTTCTCAATTCGACGTATTTTTTTTATGTGTGTACGTTACTCGATATCTCCGAGACCCGTGAACCGATTTTCATTTTTTTTTATCAAAAGGGTATAACTCCGAATTGGTCCTGTTGGTACTAAGTCGGAATCTTATGATGGGATCTTGGAGAAATCGAGGGAACTCTTCAAATGTTATAGGGACATGTACAGCGCTTTCGATAACTTAATGATGAAATCAACAATTTACATTCAGTAAATAGAATACTTTCAATTGCTAATTTGAAGTAGTTTTTTTTTTTTAATTTTCTTACCTGCTGTGTAAAACTCGTAAGCTTCTCGTCGACATGCAGTTGACGCTCCAGTCTGTGTTCCCATGGTCGTTGCAGATGGTGATGGAGAACCTCCCGTAGTTGGCCCTGATGAGGTGAATGACCGAACCTTCCCCGCAACCAATCTTGAGGGTTTTTCCTTCACACGCGTACGCTGTCTCGTACCGAGGCTCTGTGAAAGAAAGGGACAGTTAGTGTCTTATTCGAAATTCGAAACTTATATTTTACATACCATCGAACCAATTGATTCCTGACCCACAATAGAACCTATTCACAGTGAACGTCATAGTGACATTGCATTGCTTGACAAAGGAGATCTTTATTACGTTTATTGTGACAACGTTCTGCGGTGGGTCAGGGATCAGTTGGTTCGATTGTACATAATTGGGTAGGTAGACAACACGTCACAGTCAAAACCAACACTCTTGTTTATAATTACAAGGGACTTAATCACGCTTTAGAATGATTTTAATTACCTCGACATTTCGGTTGCGTCAGTGACAGGAACAATTTTATTGTAATAAAACGCGGGTGGCTTGAAAAGCCGTTACTGATAAAAATCAAGTGCGGGTAGTTCAAAAAACCCGAGCAGCGAAACTAATTTAAGTTAAAGGTGGATAAGGTGTCTCAGGTGACAGGCTACCAACCTGTCACTATAGTAGGTAGGTACCTAATAACTTAAAGCCCAGACATATATGCTGCAGGTGATCAGTGACTGATAGGCGCGAAATCAGTGTTTTCTTTGCTTATCTCTTTAATATTTTATATAAGGCTGTTAATATCACAGGAGGATGTAAGACAGAGGGCTATGTTTACATTCTACCAGCATCCCCGTAGCGAACGCCCCTTATGACTATTTAATATCGCTGGCAAAACAATCGATTGTTCTTTTTGATCGATGGTCGTGTCCTTACGGATTACGTCCACAATCATGCACCCTCCTTATCTACCCTCAAATAATCCAATTAAACATCGAACATTGTTACGTTCAGAATCCATTTGCAGGTCCGATACCAAGCACCGAGACAAAAGGAAAAACTGACGACTCAGCTTTCTTCAATCAATTTCAGAACGATTCATCAATCGAGAAAACAAGTGCAATCGCTCCTGAGCGTAAACAAATGCGCGTCGTACATCGACGAGTTATTATAACAGTGCAAAGTTTTGTCTTAGATCCTAGAGCATTGGAAAGGGTGATTAGAATACCATCTGCTGCAAGATTGGGGAGCAAGATGCCGGGGTAACAAGGGTGCATATTGTGAGTTCCTCGTATAATAAATCTGACCAAATTAATGGCGGCGCTGACAGACCGTTTACGTTTTCGCAACGTCATAACTCGTAATAGGCGTTTGTAATATACAACGCTGCAGTGGATCCTATTTCACAATTTATTCCGGCAGGGATGTGGCGTGATTTTCGGATGTTTTTGCAGCGAGAGGGAAAGAAGATAATCCGTGCGGAGTTAGATTAGAAGAGCACATCTCCATTTCTTCCGTGGAGATCGTAAGAGGCGACTAAGGATGTGGGTTTTGGTGCGCTTCAAGCGAGTAACCTGTCACTATTATACCTGTTATGCTAATTCAACAAGGTCAATAATGAAAATATTCAGGAAATATTTTACACTAATGTACGGTAGCGAAAGTTGGGTATGGCAAACGAAGCATAAAAGTAGAATAAATGCAGTAGAAATGAGAGCGTTAAGGAGTATGGAAGGTGTAACACTGAAAGACAGAATACGAAATAGCGTGATAAGGGAAAGAGCTGGGGTGAAAGTGGATATAGTGAATAGAATATAAAAAAGTATGCTTAGTTGGTTTGGTCACATAGAGAGGATGGATGAAAGAAGATTGACTAAACAAATTTATACGGGGAATGTGGATGGGTGCAGTGGGAGGGGAAGACCTAGACGAACGTTCCGTGACCAAATCGCGGACGTTTTAGAAACAGGTCAGGTCAAGAGTACCCGAAGCCGACGAGCGTGTGTGAGGAGATTAATGAATGTAGATGAAGCAAAAGAGGTATGTCAGAATCGTAGCGAGTGGAAAAAAGTAGTCTCTGCCTACCCCTGTGGGAAAGAGGCGTGACGTTATGTATGTAATATTTTACAGGGGTTTTCAGACGTGTATACCCCCACTGATTAAAATATTTACGGTCGAAATCCGGCCACCCTGTATATGAGGAAATTGCACGTCAGCGATTGCTTATTCTGGTGGGCGTTGGAAAAATATATCCCAGCTAAGAAAGCAACTAGCCAGCAGTCAATAAACGTCAAAATGATATACCTAAGTTATACAAAATCGGTATTACAATAGTCTACTACGTAAACAAACAATAATAGCCATTAAAATTCTCAGCCGTATTGTTCCAGCTCCAATAACCGGTGCAGGATATCGCGGAGGGTAATGTTCTGTAAATAATCCATGTTATAACTGAGACAAAAGTGTTTAAATCATCTGGAACATTCATATTTTTCCAGAATGGCTTCTTACGTGGGAGTTGGTAATTAATATTGTTTAGTTTTGTTTTGTAAGTAGATTTAATAAGTTCGTAATACAATTAATGTAACATGAGGCATTACATCTCAGAGTTCATTGCCGATACATTTGAGATTTGTCTGACGTTGAAACTTCGTTATAAAATCAGAATTATGATAGAAGTGGCTGCGAAGCGTGAAATAGTCATGGTTTTGTCTATATCATATTACTTGTACTCTGCCTTCCCTATATGGGAACAACCGTGATTCTGTCTTGTATATTGTTGTCACTAACTGTACCTACGCATAATCATTAGGTATACCTGTATAATGCCACCGCTTTTTAATACTCTGCCACGAAAAACATTTTTCAACGCCGACAATAATCGTATGGAAACCGGACTATTAATCAAAAGCACCGGACCGATTTAATTCCGGCAGATTACGTTAAGCCGCGCCCAAGTCGTAATTATAACTTTAAACATTGGTAACTCATAAACGGCAAAACAATTGGGACAAAATTAAATTTCGCAAATAAATTTAGGCAAGGTACATTTCTGACAGGTGAGTAATTCTCGCTTCGCAATTTGACGTTAGCATAAAATAACAATGAGTTTTACTTGTCATCAACATTTACCGTTCGAGGAATTGTAATATTTTAGCCGTTGTATGACATCGTCTGATATTCTCATTTATTAATTCATTCTATTTCATCGGTTTCTAAATTTAAATTCGAAAGTCAATGAAGTGTCAAGTTTTAGGCTAAGAACGCACTACGACTTTTTGTCGCGCGATAATTTTGTCGCAGAAATGCAACGTAAGGGTTTATATGTCATCGCGCGCACTATGAAGAAAAAATCACTATGGACAGCGCTATTTTAAAATCGTGTCGCGCGATAAAAAGTCGTAATGCGCGCCGGCACTTAGCGATAGTTTTTTAGTAAAGGGCACCATGGCACCATCAAGTTTTTTTTAATGTTTTTTGGCTATCTAATATTATACAGAAAGAAAATTTTACATTAAATTTGATTTCTAAATGTTGACTGCTTTAAATAAAAACTTCTTTTATCATTCTGGCTAATGCGATGCCTTAATTTTTATGGCAAATCCGATTTTTTGGGATTTTGTTATTGATTTCATGCACCTATAAAGTCACTGCGTGGAGTATGGCTACTCTTTAAAATTTCCACCTGTGTTTCTAAATTTGTAATTGATGATTTGTCAATAAATGCACCGAGGTTTAAATGACAAATGTACTGTCGCTTAGGCAAGTTAACCCCCTTTTGATTTTTAATTAACGCACAAACAAATTTAAATCAATAATGTACTTTACGCGTGTCGGCGGCAAACCTTACCTGCCATTTAAGCCTAATTACAGGACAGCCACTTAATTGTGCCTTTAAAAGACCCCTTTTCCTAACGACCTGTTGTCATATCTAATTCAATAACTGTCTTGAATCGTCAAAATTGGAGTATTTTGGTTGTTATTTTTAGATATTGATCAGGTTAACTCTGAATTGACAGTGGATATTTTTTTTTAGTTAAACATACATACAATCACGCCTGTTTCCAAATGGGGTAGGCAGAGAACAAAAAACGTGTCAGACAAATCCATGATCATGATTACACGCTTCGCAGCCGCCTCTAGCATAATTTTAGGTTTGAAAACAGATGGAAGAGGTTGCTATCCTGTCGCCTAAATATGTTTCTTTAGTCGCCTCTTACGACATCCACGGAAGAAATGGAGAGATCTTATTCTATTCCGACATCACACAGCTATGTCTAGACTTGGTAGGTTTTAGAATGCTTTGTTATTTGTTCATAGCGTAAAGATTATCGAGTCTCGATCGTTAATAAATCATACAAAAAATATCCAGGAAATTACTAACCTATCGAAATAACCCGTAATATTGCATCAAGCGCCAACACGCGAAACTGCACTTTGTAATATAAAAGATTACGTGAAATGTATTTTAAATCACTCAAAAACTAAAATTGCTGGTCATGTTAGGGTGAATGTGAAATATATTTATAGGAGATGTCCAGCCAGTTATTATGGAGGGTAGAAAAACAATTTACGAGGTGTTTTCCAAGGGCTAGGGGCGTAATAGAAGGTTTGCTAACAGAATATGAAAGGATATCAAATGTTACTATGTATAGAGAAATAAATGTAGTTGAACGTGGGAGTACTTTGCTGAGAGTAATGTCAAGTGAAGTAGTTTTCTTACTTCATTGTATGTAACTATACAAAAATCCCAATTGCTGTTTTAAATGTAGGTGACATTAGCTGGCCTCTTGCCTGTTGATATTGTTCGTACACGCAAAACTGACAAGCAAAACCAAAATTTTGCCATGTGGTTTCGGGTTTAGAATAACGCCTCTCCATTTCTTCCGTTGATGTCGTAAGAGGCGACTAAGGAAAAAGGTTCAAGGTATATTTTAGGCACAGGGTAACAACCTATCACTATCATCATGCCTGCTAATTTAAAACCTAAAAAGTATGCCATAAGTGGCCACAAAGCGTGAAATAGTCATGGTCTTGTTTATGTAGCGATTCTGCCTACCCAATTTAGGAATACGGACATGATTTAAGTATAACACATTTTTTCAAACAGTAACACTTATTTGTTTACAGCACCCTTCTAAAACAATTTTGCCAAAAAACCCGCAAACGACAAGTTTTCCCAAACCGCCATCACGCGTTGCTTACAACTCCTTTCGCTCGTCAATTCCCAACCAAAACAGCACCTGTTAAACTCAAACTACGTAAAAGCCTTAAATAAAATCGTCACCAAAACCTTAAAAAGCGTCTTGAATTTATGAAAACCCATAACGGCAACCGGGAGACATAAATTATAACGGTACGGCGTCAGATTGGATACCTACCGTCTTTTTATAGTGCATTTTACGACGTTCAGGATATCGCCACTTGACACTTCAGGTTGCGAAGGTGTCCCTAGGTTTGGCGCTTATTTGATTTAGCGTTGGCGATGCAAGAAAAGCTTGCAAAGCGACTACAATATATTGACAAATTTGGCGCTTAGGCAAAGTGTCATTCATATAATTTTTTAAGTTTTTGATATGTTTGCTCGCAGGATTGTTAATGAAAACAAGACTCCGTAGAAAAAAATACAAATATGAAGTTTACCTTCGGACTGCATTATATCGCAACTAGAATATGGACAGTTTGGGTCATGTACCCTACTACAGAGTAGGTCAGAAATAAGCCTTAAAAGAGTTTTTTTTTAAATTAAGATAATATAGACAAAAAATCTTCAATTATACTATTTTTGTAACTAAGTATTGATCATTTATGAAGTTTAGTGTTAGATACGAAACGTGGTAATTTCAACAATGTTACTTGTACTTGCGAAAAAGAAGTAAGTATAAGGTCGTAAGGCCGGCCACATACATACGGAATTTTTCTGATTCGGAATCCCGAATCGGAAAATCGAACGCAGTCGATCCATACAAAATCTATGGACCGCCACACACATTCGCAAGCTTTCCGTTCGGAATTCCGAACGGAAATTTTCCGAATGTGTGTGGCGGTCCATTGATTTTGTATGGATTGACTGCGTTCGGAAAGTCTGATTCGGGATTCCGAACGGAAAAATTCCGAATGTATGTGGCCGGCCTAAAAATTTGTAAACTCGGGCGGATTTTAGTGTCTAATATTTACTAGTTTTAGTTAGCTTAAAACTGTTTTGATTCCTAGTAAACTATTGGCAAAATATAATGATATTTTAATATTACCATTTCTAAAACTTTCGTCTTTCGTCTTTAAATTTACACTGTAGATAAGACTAAGTTAACAATAATTCCCTTCGCTCTAGAAACTGGATTAAAAACGTAATCCCAGTAAAACTAATTCAAAAACTCAGCTATCTTTTATCAGGGTAAAAATAAAACTGGCATTTTCGGGCGGCAAATACGTCCCAGCGATTTAATTATGCGAATTTGCATATTTCCCGCCAAAAACTCCGGCAAACGGTCGGTGAACGGGCATTTTACCCTACCTTCTGATTTGTTAAGCCCTTTTTTACGAGTTACGCAAAAGTTTTTGTTTCACAAAACGCACGTAACTGAGTTATTCAAATTTTTAATCACATTAGGACGGACGGGGATAACGTGTAATTTTTTAATCAATGCTTTATTTTGATTAGGCACAAGTATTTGGTATTTGGGAATTGGAGAAAATTACTGATTGACTTAAAAAAAACATTTTTTTTATCGACATACCTAGATTTAATTAACAGCTAAGGGAGACTATGCTAATGATATTTATCTATGATAAAAAAAACATCGTTAAGTTTTTTCAATTGTTCAAACCTACATTTCGAACCAAACTTCCAGCCAGTCAGCAATTCCAAATACGTACAACGTATTCTAAACAGTCAACTGTTTAAATTGACCGCCAACTTCTAAGACAGACGATTCCAAATTTAAAATATAGAAGAACCGTAAATTTATTGGCCTGTACGAAACGTCGTGGTCGATCCTGAGTCGAGCGAGTTTACTGTTCTTTTTACGAGCCACAGAATCGACTAGGATTTTCTCCGTTTCTAGACTTTTCGGGAAGGTTGAGCTGACATTAGGGCGAACAACGGTGAAGTTTGAGATTTTATTGTGACAAAGTGCTTGTAAACGTAAAGTTCATAGGAGTTTTGTAAAGTTTTTGTTTGACTCAGCAAATAACAGTCGTAAATAATTTTTTATTTGATATTAGTATTTGATCTGAAATGACACTGTAGGTATTTTTAGATTTTATTCAAAGGCAAACTAAAACACAACTTATTTTATCTGTCAAATAAAAATCGGAGTAGTGTTAGTCTAAGTATATTAAGTTCCACGAGAGTTAAAGTGAATGATTAGTAATTATTGATTACACACAACTACACGAAGAACCGTTTGTATTAAAGAAGAATGAATAAAATGACGAATGAATTTGAAAATTCCGCTCTTATTACAGGACATATTCATGTTTATAATACGCGACTTCAAGTCAAGTGGAATTGAGTATAAATACAAATAAAACATTGAATTACTTTCAAATAACTTTCAAGTATCTACGCTCTTTTTTTCTTAAGGCAATCGTGTTAAAGTGTCCTAACTGTGCAACACAGGCTGTGACATCTTGAGATACAACCACTATTAATCTGCAGTAACGTCACGTCTGTAATCCACTCGTTATCCCAATAATTGTCTCATATGAAAAATAACTATTCCACTGGACACTCATGCTTACTAATAAATAAAACCCTGACACACGAAAACCCACCTAAAACATAGTCTAACACCGTTCAATTTTGGCCATCGCAACTCACAATAATAGCAACTTAAGTCACACGCGAAAATGTATCTACAGGTTTGAGAATAAGCTCCATAGTGTACAGGGTGTTATAAAGTGCAGTGCACATAGCAGAAGTATACAGGGTGCACGGAAGAGCGCCCTTGGGTGTTTTTTTAACAGTTTTCGAGGATATATGCACCCTAAGTCACGTATCGTATGAAGTAGCTTCCGTTAAAGCGGTTTCATTTTTCTTTCCTATCCGTTCGAGAAAAAAGGGAATGTGTTGTTTTGGGGAAGTGTTTTGGTGAAAAAAAAAGAAGAAGACCATATACATCATGTCTGTCTCAGTATTATGTTACTAATTAAAATAACTACGCGTTAGCATCTTTAGGGGAGCATATTTGACTTGGTATGTATCTTGGAATATAAAATAATCGGTTACTTATAGTTTTACTTTTTTTTTTCATAAAACTTTGCATACAAACTAGTCTGGTTAAAATTTACATTGACAATCCAGCCAGTGTCTTCCAAATTCAAAAATAATCGAACGCAGCCTTTATTTCATTTTCACATCTGATTTTTTTATTCAGCCAGTAACTATTTCATTCAGCCTGCCTGTACCAAAAAAGCAACATTCCGCCAGCAAGATTCAAACGTGCCTCACCTTACATTCTTAAAAAAAACTTTTTAAACCGTCCAAACAGCCAAACCGGCCAGTACCTCCTAAATAATCCCGCCACGTCTCGCAACCCTAAACTGCAGCATGATTTACTTGCCGATACAGGGGGGTGCGAATAGCTAGGGTTGTCAAATAAGATTTTTTCCTCAATCGAGGGCCGGAGGGCTCACGTCCGGTTATACAATTTGTGATATAAGACGTGGGTGGTCCAAGGGACAGGAATTTTGAGGTTGAAGGTGAAAATTATGTTCCTAAAAATATTGTTTTAAAATGAGAGCTATGAGCTCATACCTATAGAATGTGTAATCAATCTCTCATTGCAAAAACCGCATTAAAATGACTTAATATGTACTGTAAGAAGAGACAAGAGAAGTTGACTAATTGAACTCGTAAGCACACGAGTCTTCGCAGTCAGAAGTTGTGGTAGTCGATATTTACACTTAAACCGGTTTTTTTTTTGCAATGGAGTTTGCACGTACTCTTTAAATCATTGATATGTATTACTGAAATTGTGTTCTGTTTTGTGAATTTTTGATTGAACAGGAAAAGTAGTACTCATAAAAACTATGTTAGCGACTTTCATTTTTTTTATTTTAATAAACAAACTCAGATCGCCTTGCTGTCTCCGTCTATGACTGCTCCATTGTCTTCGATTCCTTTATAACATTGCATTTCATTTCATACCACAACATTTATTAACGTCTATAAACATAGTTTGCACTACTTCAGCTCTTGTTACTTGCACCACACCCCACCCCACTCTATACAGCTAGTTGGCTGAATTATTTTTTAAGTGTTAAAGGTTTTTGCGGATCTTCAAGTGTTGCCATAAATAAGCCGGTGTTGCCTGTGATATATGAACAGTGCACACTAAATTTTACCGCCCTTTCTATTTTTTTAAAACGTGTGAGCTAGCAGGTGTATGAAACTCTTTTTCAGTATGTATTTTGTGAGAGTGTAATATTTTATTACTACGGGTATAGTGTAGATCATGAAAATGTTAGGGTGGGTACGATTTTCTTTCTTTCTTTAACATTTTATTTAATCTTTAGCTATAGTGGCTATTGTAACTAAATAACACATACAAAATTAAAAGTAGGTATTTCTACCAGGATTTTGGTTTTCCATACCACCGTTTGACCGTATTAATCAACAAGCCATACTTCTTAACTTACTCGTGTAATGAATGACCGAAGTTCATCAACAGAGATCGCGAACAGTTTTGCATTACACGGCTAAGTTACGGAGGCATGTCATTCCTGAACCATAGAACCATAAAGAAGTGGTAATGAGACTTTTTTTTGTGCAAAGAAACGACACCCATGCAAACGCATTCTGTGAAGCCCAACAAAGGTCCGGTGACCACACGCTAAGTGTCAGCTCGGGTTACCTACTTATTGTTTCACAGGTACTGGCAGCAAGTTACACAAAAATTAAAAAAAAATATTATACAACTATTAAAAAAAAATGGGTCGTGTGTTCGAATACCAAACACGCACTTCTGATTTTTGTTTTCGGAATGTACGAGCGAATTCGAATTCGATATCTTAACCCTCACACAGCGACGGGGTAGACAGAGTGCATGAAACGCTATGGCAATTGTTATTCTAACCCCCATGGCATATTATTATGTATGCCAATATAATGTTTGTGTCGTGTGGCAACATTATGTTTTTTTTAATTGATACCTTACACTAAAAACAAATTTAAGTAGAACTAAAATTAAAACTAAAACTAAAATTAAAGATAAAAAATTCACCCAAATCGCCGCCAATAGGGAGGGTGCCCAGAAGGCTGGCAGCATATATTTTTTTATTGTTTTTATTGAGTCTTCGCATTTCTTGGGTAATAATTACATTCCCTATAAATCTCCACATTTCTCAATTACTTTCTGAGGTGTCAATAGTGCGTAATGTCTTCGACATGGTGTTGGTTATTTAAAGCCACCAGAACAGGTCGTTATTTTTTCTGCACTGGCAATCGTAGACTCTTTACAGCCTAATAAAAAAAGCTAGATGAGCTACTCAGAATGAGCAAACAAACAAGTTCAAGCGAACCCGTAGTTACAATAGTTCGAAAGTGGGTTAATATTACAGTTTTTTTGCAAAGACTATGTCAAGTGAGTTGGTTATTCATTTGAGCTACACTTGGACTACAGTTGAACGTTATCACAAACGTGATAAGGTTTTCCTTTAACATTAAACTAGCGTGAGATTCACTCATGTTGAAATTTTTCGGATAACTCACGTTTAATAAATCGAGTTTAGCTCGAGTTTAATTCGTAGCCCTTCTTCTAGGAGCCGCGGCGGCTGCTGCTGCCAAACGCGCACTGCGCCCCTCCGCTCTATTCGCGACAAACAGTCGCGCTAAACTCGATTTATTAAACGTGAGTTATCCAAAAATTTTCAACAAGGTTTTCTTTTGTCGAGCAATGCAATGTCACTATGACGTTCACTGGAAATAGGTTCTATGGTGAGCTTGGAATCAATTGGTTCGAGTGTTAAACATCACGCCTGTATTCTCAAAAATGGCTCTTTTTTAGGGTTCCGTACCCAAAGGGTAAAAACGGGACCCTATCACTGAGACTTCGCTGTTTGTCTGTCTGTCTGTCCGTCCGTCCGTCCGTCTGTCCGTCTGTCACCAGGCTGTATCTCACGAACCGTGAGAGCTAGAGAGTTTAAATTTTCACAGATGATGTATTTCTGTTGCCGCTATAATAACCAATACTAAAATAAAAAGAATAATAATAATTAAGGGGGGCTCCCATAGAAAAAACGTGTTTTTTTTTGCAGTTTTGGGTCTATTTAAATAATTGTACCAGCTAAATACTTGAAATGCTTAAAGAATATTTAATTAAATATTTACTATAAAAATAAATAATAAAATTAAAATAAAATTAATATTTAAGGGGGGCTCCCATACAAAAGTTCTGATTTTTTGCAGTTTTTGGTACGGAACCCTTCGTGCGCGAGGCCGGCTCGCACTTGGTCGGTTTTTTACTTTTGAGTTTCGATATTAAGTAACTTAAAAAAAACTGTGGATGGATGTCGTAAGAGGCGACTCAGAAAATAGGCTTAGGTATGCTTTAAGCGACGAGCCAACCATCTGTTACTACTATACCTCAATCATCTGTCTTTAAACCTAAAATTAAGCTAAAAGTGGCAATTAAACGTGACGTGATAATAGCTTTTTGATTATGTAACTTTTCGTGTACTTTTACGTGCATTAATTATTTGTTTTTTTTTCTGACGCTACTTAGTACACGCTGGCACAGTAATAAAAAGACATGTGAAGGGTTAAATTTAAAACAATGGTCGTGCCGCGAGGGTTAGCGTTGCGGATGTGGGTTCGAACCCCGACAAAAGAGTGATAATATTTACATTATTATCATTAAAGAGGTAAAGTTACCATTATAGTAATTAGTTTATTTTACCTCGTGGTGTCGGGGTAAAATGACACCTTACCATGTCCTCCGTGAATGTCGTAAGAGGCGACTAAGGAAATACATTCATTTTCACTCCCTGATGTCCTATGGTACTATTTTATGGGGAAACTCAACAAATTCTAATAGAGTTCTGCTATTGCAGAAGCGTGCCATACGCATATTAGCTGGAGTCAAGCCTAGGCATTCGTGTAGGGAACTTTTCGCGACGCACAGAATAATGACTCACTACTCACTATATCTATTCGAAATATTAATGTTTGTGAGGACAAATTTATCCATGTTTACACGGGTAAACGTGGTCGGCAAGCAGGTCCGTCGCACAGGACAGCTGTGCACAGTCCCCCGTCGGATGGCGCT
This sequence comes from Adoxophyes honmai, assembly GCA_005406045.1. Taxonomy (NCBI): domain Eukaryota; kingdom Metazoa; phylum Arthropoda; class Insecta; order Lepidoptera; family Tortricidae; genus Adoxophyes; species Adoxophyes honmai. Next base: position 322,366 of record BHDV01004023.1, on the reverse strand, counting down.
CTCAGCGAAGAACCCGCGGGTCATAGGCCCCACGCTTTACGAGCGTCTCCCTGCCGAACTGAAGAATGAGCCGTCCGATGACGCATTTAGGCGCAAACTAAGAAACCTTTTGGTGAATAAACCGTTTTATTCTGTCTGTGAATTTTTAGACACTCAGTTTTAGCTTTTATTTTTATTGACATGTTATTTTAAGTTATTGATTATTTGTATGTTATGGACAATCCCAAAGTGGTGCGATTATTGTTATTTATTTGATATTGGTTTCTACATAGGTATTATTTTTGTTTAATTTTGACATATTTTATAGTGACATTGAATTGATTTCATGTGCTCTGCCTACCCCTCTTGGGAATACAGGCGTGATGTATGTATGTATGTATGTATGTATTGAATTTTTATTTTTATTTTATTTCAAAACACTTGACGAATTCAATTTAAAATCACTTGACATTATATTGTGTATTGTTATGTTGTATTTTATATTGAATGAATAAATAATCTAATCTAATCTAATCTAATAGGTTAATGTATGCTTTAGGTGACAGGCTAGCAACCTATTACTATACCTACAAACTCAAACCAAAAAAATATGCTTGAAATGACACGAAACGTGAAATAGTCATGGTTTTGTCTATGTAGCGTTTCTTGTGCACTGCCTACCCCTTTTGGATTAGGCGTGAGTTTATGTATGTTAATAATTTTGTAGATTCCAACAGACCAGACTGGTTACAAAGTGACGCAATCAGTAGATCCTTGTTGTAGTTACATACATACAATCACGCCTGTGTTCTCAAATGGGGTAGGCAGAGCACACGAAACGGGACGTAGTCAAAACCATGATTATGACCATTTCACGCTTCGCAGCCACTTCTAGTATAATTTTAGGTTTGAAAACAGTTGGAAGAGGTAGTATAATAGTGACAGGTTGTTAGCCTGTCGCCTAAAGCATACCTAAATCTATTGCTTTAGTCGCCTCTTACGACATCCACGGAAGAAATAGATTAGTGTTATTCTATCCCGACACCACACATTTATAATAATGGTGAATACGTCAAAAACTCCCTGAACACTTCTACGGGTGCCAAACACGAAAGTGTCAACGTAGATATAATAATTTTACGCGCTCCTTATTTGTATGAACCGTATTGTATGAAACTTGAACTTATTTGCATCATATCGGATGGCAAGCCTTTGAGCTTAGTGGTTGCAACCGAAGCCGACTGCGGTCGTGGTTCCGTGGGAATTTGGGGTCGGTTCCTGCTGTGACCTGAGATAGGTTGGTACTTAGGTATCCTAAGTTTTCTGGTTTATACAGAGCGTATAGGATTTTTTTTTATTTTATAATGTAGCATGCAAGGCTTTATTTAAAAAGTGCTACGTCTGGGAATCGAACCAACTTAATTTTTTTTATGATGCCAGTCGAAAGAACGGACAAATTCATCTTTATTGACATTATAGTACACAAAAAGAAACACAAACATGGTGTAAATTAATAGTTTTAACTAAATTAAAAGCGATTTGGTTTGTCAATAGAACATTTAAAAAGAAAACTTCTTCGACCACAATGTCTTAATTTGTATATTTAACGTGTTTTCGCTGCATCCCTGTAGTTTTGGGACAGCCGATATAATATTTGGTATGAGACCTTTATGATGATTAACATATGTACCTAATACTTTACGTTAATAAGTATGAGGTTAGTCAATGTTTTTTTTCGTAAAATCATTGCACATTTTTAATGCTAAGACTACATTCTTAAGCATCCACCATATTTCAAAAAAGAAGCAACCTTCCTAACTCATTAAGCCTAAAAATAAGGGAAAAATAACATCTCAATTTGCCGAGAAGCCCAAGTAATTAATAAAGCGGCCAAATTAATTTAGAACTGTAATTAGCGCGATCTAATTCAATATAGTGTGTAATTAATTATTTTAACTACGGTCAAATCACTTCACACCGTTTTCTTTCGGGTAAATGTTCGACCTCAACTTTTTATTTGAGTTTGCTTGAGCATTTCTCAATATTTATTTTTCAATTTTTTTTTTGGGATATTTTCTTTATGTTAATTCGTATCAGAATTGCGCGATCTTTAGGGTCGTAGACTTTTACCTGTCACTTTCTGACGTCTCTAGTTAGACAGTGACAGGTATATTCTATCTCGCGCGCATCTCTACTTATGCTCTGTCGTTCTAAGCCGGCTGAATCTATTTCCTCAGTCGCGTCCGACATCCTCGGAAGAAATGGAGAGGTCTTTCTAAACCCACTACAAGGCCCTGCGCAGACGACAGACTATCTGCGACGGACTTTTTAGTCTGTGAAAAAAGAACCTATGGAATTATATACAGTAACGCACACGACGTGCAAAAAGTCCGGCGCACACTGCATACAATCCGCGCAGACTTTTTGTGCGAAAGTCTGTCGTCTGTGCTGCCCCTAAAAGGTAAGAGACAAAATGTTAGCGTAGACTTTATGAGGACGATATTTCTTGAAAGGTACAGTCAGCACCATATAAAACCCCCCTTGGAGCGGCCAATAGTCACTTCCCTCTGCAGCTGACTGTTGACTACCAATTGGAGAATTTCTGTAGACTAGTGATCTTCTGCGGAATCATCGGATCTGTCTCGGCCGTCATTACCCGTCGTGAGGGGAGCCATTAGATGACACAGTACACAGAACAACTCGGAATTCCAGTACTGCAACTTATTTGTTTAAGAAGCGTAGAAGTGTTTTTTGGGTTTATGCATACGTAGAGACATACATCACGCCTGAGTTGACAACTGGAGTAGGCAGAGCACACGAAGCATTATATAGCCAAAACCATGATTATTTCACGTTTCGCAGCCTCGGCATATTTTTAGGTTTTTGTTAAAATGTAAACCTACTTATCTTTAGTTGCCTCTTACAACATCCACAGGAGAAATGAATCCGATGCTCAATGAAAATGGAAATGAAATGATATTTTGTACAGTAAAGAGATAAGTAACTTTTTTCCCCAGGAAATGCTTCATTGTAACGGGATACCGAAAACTAAATGCTACACTGACGGAGTCGAAGGCCACAGTTGTAAATATAAACAGTTCAAAGTCAACCATTTAGCAAAAAACATAAAATCCTAAATTAAAATTAAAATTCGAAATAATTTTAAAACTTTATTCCAAAAAGGACTTTATTTAATTCGTGGCTGTTCGTCGTTCGTATTTATTTTTGCAAGGGTGATAAATATACATTTTTAATTAAAATACGTACTGTTTTGTGCAGGTCTACTATGCCGGGTGTTTTTCATGAAAAATGTTCATTCTCGCGGAAAACATCGTCTATATAATGGTACGTTTCTCGGTTTGTGGAATTATCTAAACGGCTGGAAGATATAAATTATAATTTGCAAGTAAATCTTAGGTCTTGCTTTTAGCAGTAAAACAAACGAATGATTTATGGGTACAAACCACACATTGAGATTTGTTGAGCGAAACTGGTACACGTATAGCGCACGGCCTAAAAAGCTAATAGAGCCTAGAACCCTCTTATAGCTGTTTTGCAGCAGTTAATCAACTTTTATAGCGCCTTAGTCACGCCTACGTAACTAGCGCTATAATAAGTCGTAATACAGCACTCGGCGGTAAAATAACTAGGACTTTATAAATAACCTAGCAGGCTATTATGGCCTGAAAGTCTTCATATCTCCCCACGCTTTTGTTACGTTAAAAATAAAACGGTTTCATTATTATAATACACAATCGTTAGTTTTGTACATTACACCAGCTCATCAGGTTTTTAATTCACCTTTTATGCGTTTTACCTTTTGCCTTAAGATATTTTGTCATCATGCATTTTGCCGTTAGATAAGCATTTTGCCTCTGAGAATAGGGGTAATTAAAAGCAATTGAGTAAATAAATATAGAGCTAATTTTTACTTTAGTCCTCTGTGGTGTCGGGATAAAATTACACCTCTCCATTTCTTCCTTGGATGTCATAGGACGTAACTAAGGTGTAAGAATATTTTAGGCGATGGCCTAACCTATCACTGTTATACCTCATTAAACTGTTTTTAAACTTAAAATAATACTAGAATTGGCTGCCAAACGTGAAATAGTCATGGTTTTGACAATGTAACTTTGCATGTGCTCTACCTACCCTATTTGGGAACACAGGCGTGATTCTATGTTATGTTATGAATGAGTAGTTTATATTGACGTTTAAGAGATCCTAACTAAAAGGCAAAGTATTTTATTATGCAATATACCTCAGGCAGTGGTCTCTCATTGACCCAAATGTGAGCCCATTCCGCTATATTTATGCCAAGTGCCAAAACAAGGGCATGAAAAAAATAATATTTTAAACACAAACGCAGGTAACAAATTACTTTCTTTCACCTCGATTAAATGATCATTGCGAGCCAGCCAGCGTTACTTGGACCCTGGGAATTACCAGTCCGCATAAAACTCCGGGGTCTGATACTTTGGACCGTTTTTGCGGCAAATATCATTTATAATGGCGGCGACAGCCATGGATGTTTGCGAAAATAAAAAGCGCGGGAAATTGTGTGTGTTAAAAAAAGTGATAAGTTTCGAGTTGTTAGGGATCCGTTTGCCGCCATCTTTAAAAACGTAAAAGGTAACACAGAAAAATACCACTTATAAGAATGAATGTTGACAGGATGAAAACTATGATTCTATTTACAAAATGACAGTAAAAGTCGACCAATTTACATAAAAAAGCCGGTTCAGTACAACAGGGTGCGAGTAGTGTTGCGTATATCTGTCACTGTCTAACTAGAGACGTAAGAAAGTGACAGGTATCTAATCTATACGGGAAACGCCTCACGCATTAGAGAACACAAAGGTAGACGTAGTACCAAAATTTTTAAGTTACTAAGTAAAAATACCGTATTGGATATCAGCCTTTGCCTGCATAGAAAAAAAAAGAAATTACAAAGTTTCAGTAATCTAATCTCCTAAAAGTAGCTACTTAAGGTAAACACAATTAGTATCGTTGTGAAACGCACATTATGCTATTAAAAACCAAGCTACCGAACCAAAAGTTGCCACAGAAGAAAAAAAGTCGTTTTTCATTCCGTTTTCCCTAATTACGCGCGGAACAATGAACAGTAAATATCTATGGCAGACGAGATTACCTTTTGACGGCGTCTTGAAGCCATCTTTGTGTCAAACGGAACGTTGATACGAAGCCATAGACTGCGTTCGGCAATTGTTTTCTTTTTATTCTAAAATTGAATGAGTTTTTTTCTTGAAGCCACGTTTACTCCCAGTGTTTTTTTTAATGCAGAATGTTTGCGTAAAATGGAATATAGAAACCACAGAACGCGCTTGTAAGAACTAAAGGTAATTTAACAATTGGACCGAGGAGGTGAAAACATGGCACGGAAATTAGTAACTAAGTATGACAAATGAAGGGGGGACTTCTTATTGTATGAAATTTAGAAGTGGCTGAAAAAGTATTCATGTCAATCTACCTTATACTTAAAGCCTTTGCAGGTTTAGCTGTTATGCGCTTCGAAAACCATACTAAGTATTTAAAATGAGAACAAACGTTGATTCAGAATCTCTTTCGTTTTATTATTTCTAATTGGCCAGCTCTACCCGACTGCCCAAAGACAAAGAGTATTGTTTCAATCAACCTCTTTTCCAAGATGCTGCTATTGGTCACGTAGTATTACTCTAAAAAGCGGAACTTCGCGCTAACCAACTTAGTGCAATCGAGAAGCTAGAAAACGCTACAAACTCTAGACCGGGTAGAAACGTTCTAAAATCAAATTTGAACTACACGAAAAGTAACGGATGAAGTTCAATGCATCGTTTTTTAGCAATTTGAAAATAGAAGGTTGTTTTTAAATGATCTGCTAGTTCGAAGGTTTAAAATAAACAGATGCCTGTCAATTTAAGTGTCATTGTAGTGCCGAAAAGCATTGTCAGGTAAAATCCCAGTAAACGTATTAGATTCTTTAATTAAAAAGCCACTTCACAACACATTTATTACGAAATACATTCCAAACGCGCCGGCGTTATGAAAAAAGTTAAATAAAATAGCATTATTGTCATAAAGTATTCTAAGCCCGGCCGCAAACACGAAAAAATCCCGGAGGAGGTGGAAAAAGGAAATAATTTTCTTTTGTCGTCACGACGTCACGTACTAATGTGTGAAATAATATTTCTCCCCTATAGAGGGCGCCCGGGGCGATTGTCACAAGTATTCGACGTAAGGGCATAACAATCCCGCGTACAGTAATTCAATACCCGATATAGCTCCGGGGCTGTACGAAAAGTAAAGGTACCGTCGATAACATTCAGCCCCGTGCGACGTCAATTAGTATTTTCATCACACTTGCTCGTCAATGGTGTTATTACAAGAGCGTATCCTTTAGTACAAAGGCCTAAATTGTAACCGCGGGAGTTATCATTACATCCTATGGGAGGTAAAGTTTAGTTTTAAAAATTGCAAAAGTTAGTATAGGTACGTTAGTTCAGACTAAGGAGGTTACAAATGTAAAAATAAAAATTCTGCTATTAAAACTTAAGGGCCAGTTTTTAAATGCAAAATTAATGTATGCATTATGAAACTGTATTAATTTAATACTTTGGATGTATGTCAACGCGTTTTTTAATATGTTTTTTTCGTAAATTTGTTTGAACCTTTTTGGCAGAATCTGGCTGTTGACCATTCGCATTCTGTGCGAAACATAGTTCTTGTCTGTGGTATATGATTAAAAAAAGTGACAATAGACCTAAACGCACTGACAGCAGTGACAGCGCAAGCAGAATTAGCGCGGTGCGGTGACGTGATGTCATTTATTTTCTTTAATTTTTAGTTTTTCCTCGCAAATGTGATGAAAAACATTGTGTGTAACACGGGGAGTAAAGGACATTATGAACTCGAGTCATAAAAGCCCTCCGCCTGCGGCGTCGGGCTTCTAACAGCCTCTCGTTAATAATGTTCCATTTCCTCCCCTAGATACTCAATGTACTATTATGGCGATTATTTCGCGTGCGTTTGAAAATGGAACGAGTTAAGGATTCGTTTTGTTTCAGCACGGCGGATAGATGCGTAACAAGACGCACTGGCTGGATGAGTTCGAATTTGGAATATCATTTTAAGCGCGAAAAAAAAATGTGTCTAACTTCAAACCTACTACTGGACGGTTAGAATAAGTAAAGTTATTATTTTTAAAAGCTGCATTGGATCTAAAATTGTTCTTCAAGACACGTTTTAAAACGCGTTCAAATTTTAAACTAACAGCTAAATCTCGTACCACCCGCCGACGCAGCAATGACACCGAGATTATTTTGTCCTTTAAAATCAGAGAATCCGGAAGATATAGCGCGTGCTGGCACAAAAGAATTGGCGCTATCGTCTGTCCGCCGCCATCTTGTGATCTTGACACGCGCTCCGTTCGAAAATCGAATGTCGTTGGGACGTGTCAGTTTGGAACAGAACTCCGGTTTTCCGATTCCAAACGTAAAAGATAACGGTTGAAAACGTGAGGTAACGTCGCGATTCAAGTGGGTTAGGTTAAACGCTATTAGGGTAGTCTGTCATTGTCAGTGACTTTTGTAATTATCTACTAAAAATAAAGCTTGTTGACGTCAGGGTTTTACGTCAGCCATTTATAATTCAAGAAGCTTAGAATAGTGTGATTGTAATTACGGTTTGAGTTTTGTAATGAGAATGCCTATAAAAGGGAAATGCGTGGGGTTCTTGATAATTAAAGAAACACAATAAAGAGGAACAGAAAGTGGAATCAGGAAATGCTATGGCGAAATATGTAAGAAGAAATTTTTAATGGTACTCATTCGTCTTTCTGCTAGGCCGTTTATAACAGGCAGGGACACCAAGTAATTAACAATTGAGGTTAAATGACTTGTTTACTCTAGACTACAATCCGAATGTAACTGGCCATTAAACAATGAATGCACTACATTCCTCAGATATGTAGTTGCGTGTCGGTGCCGAATAAAAACGTGAGCTGACGCCCGGATTTGATATACCGCTCGCCCAACTCTTAATATCTTTATCTAAATCGCACCATAAACAAGGAGGACTAATTTTTTTACGGAAATCGTGTAAGCTGGGAAAACCGGTAATTTACTTTTTTGTGTTAATTTTTAATTGCGTCCGTATGAAAATAGAAAATGGAGTACAACATCGGCAACTTTCATTTAGATTAGCGTATTCAACGCGCATTAAGTAAACTGCAATTTTTCGCGCCAAATCGATTTTCAGCAAAGGAAAATACTTGACCCAGAAACAAGATTTACAAATCCGATATACCCACATTTCGCGCTTATCGTGAAAACGGGCGAGGTTCTAAAATCGCGCCGATTACTTCTAATATTAGATTTTTACGTAAATTTCTCTTTTATTGCACTCATTTGCTGGATTATGGATGTAAATTTACGTCTTCGGCTCTGCGATTTGACCCTGTTGATAAGCTTCGCGACCGAACATTATGGCGTTTGATTTGTTCTATTCTAAGACTTTCGCCACTCGATTTAAGGTCCTCACTAGTAGCCTAATACGTTTGTCGCGAGTCCGAGATTACACTAAGCGTGTCACAAAGTATTACTATAATATTTGGGGTCATTTCGCGGTTAATAGTGGAATAATATCTTCATTACGATTTTAGGTTTAAAATATGGCCATGCATTAAGCTGGGGCGAAGGTTTTGCAATCATATCGTGAACTATGCTATTACCGGTGGCGACACGAACCCGTGCGTTTCAGGAATGAGATTAACTTGAATTGCGGGGGTAATACTTTAAAAACAGTATTTATGATTGCCCTTCCGTAAGAAAACACACAACGCAATCAGAGCCGAAATTATATTCCACGATACAATAACGTTAAACGCTTCCCAGACTTCTTAAGAGCACTTTACCTGCATAATTACTGCATCTCGGCGCGTGAAAGCAAAAAGGAATCCAAGATGGCCGTTCGCGCCATTTCGGCCAGTGACTTATATTTTGTCTGTGGTTACGAACATCATAACGCCTTAAGCTGTGCACACACGCCAGTTTGGTGTGAAAATGGGATACAATTTTGGGGAAATAATCAAAAACCGGTTCGCGTGCCCGCTGGGCATTAGGTCGGCCCTACCCCGAGCGCCATGTTAATGTAGCCAGGTATAACGCGGTATGTATGTAATGAGCCGAGGAAAATTGTGTTGCCATAAAAATAATTGTGTTTCCTACCCCCGGTTCTTGTACGTCGCTCGATTAGCCCCACGAATGCGGTACTATGTGTTTTGTGAATTAATTCAGTAATTTATGGTTGCGATCCTATATTCAGTGATTTTTTATGGGGTTGCGGGGGAAACAGAAGGTATAAAGCTGTTTTCATCGTTATCACGGTTAATCTCTTCGATCTACACGTTTGTAGTTCAGCCTTAAAAAAAAATCAATAATTTCAAGTTACAACTTTATCTAGTCTGTGGTAACAGTCAACGTTCGAGTTAATCTCGATTGAATGTCGACTGGAAACAGACGAGTCGGTCTCGATCGAAGCCGTAGTTTTCGAGTTCGACTCGTTCGATTTATGCGTTTTCTTACCGCGCGGACTTTTATGTATCCTCTGATACTTTTAGTGTTTTAGGGAACAAATGCTTGGCGTGTTTTCTTTAAGTTATTTTCGGTGCAGTAGTAATTGTTTCGTGTTTACGTTGGTGATTGTATAGGCGTATTTAACAGCGTTCGTAGTACATCTGTTTAGTTTCTCCGTATATTTGTTTGTGGGAGACGTTAAGCGTTTAGGGAGTTCGGATGGTTCAAGAGCGAGACGGATTTACAACGTTCCGTAAATTAGGTTACGTCGTAATAAAAGTTCGAGGTCTACCTACATACTGTTAGATATATTCATAGCTCGGACGGCTCATCGCAAAACGTTACCAGAAGTACCAGAACATAATTTCTCGATAGTAATGTAACTAAAAGTGTTAATTCACTTTAGATAAATGCACATACTACTAGTAGTGGTGTCATCAAACGTTGGTACGTTGGATGTTACGTTACTCTATTTTTGACTTGGTCAAAATGCTGTACTAAATACATACATATATCATTTATCTTTTAGACTCACTTTTTTACATTATTCGTCTACTCCCACCAACATTTTTACTTATGTATCTATAAAAACTATTTGTCTAACGGGGAAGGCAGAACACAAAACATTTTACGTTTCATAGCCACTTCTAGCATAATTTTAGGTTTAAGAAAATATTAAAGACTTAGATTAAGGTATATTTTAGGTGACAGGCCAGCAACCTGTCTATATTATTCCTGCCAACTCAAAACCTAAAAAAAAAGCTGGAAGTGGCCACGAACGGGAAATAATCATGGTTTTGTCTATGTAGCGTTTCGAGTGCCCACCCTATTCGGGAATACAGTCGTCTACGTATGTAGCTCAACACCACTGACATTTAAAATCGTCTCCGTACAATTTAACCCTCCAACGCTACCGCCAAAACGTGCACGAAACATAATTTTCCGCGGATTGACGCCGCGTCAACCATGTAACGATACGTCGGGTCAGTAAGGCCCTTCCGATACAAAAACGACGTAACTGCAAAGCTTTCCTATGGACATACGCCCTTTTGAAACAGGGAAGCGTATCCGAGAAGATATCGAATCAAAGACATATCAGAAAAAGGTTAGCGTATAACCATGTTAAACATAGGCTAGTTTGTTTTATATTAAGTTGTACCGCGGGCGGTTTTAACCTTCGTTGTAAAAAAGGGTTTAAGTTGTCGTTTCTGAAATATAATAAAATTAAATGTTATTTGATTTAGACACGGTATTGGGTAAAGTAGTGGTAGAGATATTGCGTCGTAGAATAACACATTCAACCAAATATGTTGAAGTACAATGGTGGACTTAATCCTTTATGGGATCTCTTCATCTAACAGTCAAACATTGTCATTGTTCAATTCATTTTAGTTGTTATTAATTTCGGCTTTATTCTATTTTCAAACTTGAAAATAGACAGATCAATTTGACAAATTTCGGAAACTGGCTTTAAAATACACTCGACAGAGTGTTTACTTAAATCCTTCCCGAGTACACTTTTTAGCAACAACAGCAAAACAAAAACGAAATCCCGGCCTCCCGTTTTTCCAAAGGAACTAAAACTTAACCCTATTACTGCCAAAGCCCTTATAAATCAATTATAGCACGTGCACATTTGTCATTGTGGCCAGTCCACTCCACCTGCGAATGTCTCGAGCTAAGCTGATAATTACAGGATTATTCCCCCTACGTCGGCCCCCACTCCACTTGAATGCACCTCCGCGTGTGCCGTAATGGTTTTTGAGGTTATAATTTTTCGTCTGCGTTTTTACGTGCATAATTTGAGCGTGAATGCTGCGTTGTTTCTGTAATTATGGGGGGGATGTGTTTTAAAGTGGGGGAGATACTTGAAGCTGTCAAAGGTATGGCTGAGCCATCGAGAATTATTCAAATGTAATGCACATAATCAAGTTCATGCTTAATGCATCGTGTTTTTGGTAATGTTAGTTACTGCCTCTTAATACAGCTAGAAGATATAGAAACAGTATAGAAAGTTAATTGAAATATTTTCTGTTAAGATGACGAACACCCGGACTTTTACCTCAACACAATTATTTAGCAGCATCGAGTCCGTGTGGTGTCGGGTTTAGAATAACACTTCTCCATTTCTTCCGTGTATGTCGCAAGAGGCAGAAGTAAGTAAGTTAAGCTATGCTTTAGGTAACTGGCTAGCAACTTGTCACTATTATACCTCTTCTAACTATGTTTGAACCAAAAATTATGCTAAAAGTGGTAAACATGAAGTAGCCATAGTTTGAGCTTTCACGTCATTGTATGTATTGTATCTAATCAAATCTACACTTTCCAAGTCGCTACATTAACACCGTACATTACACATTAAGCAAACTAAACTCAATTAAATTAATGATTATCTCGCTAACCAATGAGATCTGAGTGCACAGCAAGTTGGATTGGTTTGTAATTTATGAGGGCCGGAGAGGCCCCGGCCGCAGTGGCGGGTTGGGATATTGCTATTAATTTAAATTGTTTGTAGAGATTATGATTTTACACGTCGAGTGATAAATAGGGGTCGTGTGATTTTAGTCTGACTTTGGAAAGCGACCTTGTCGGGGCGGATAGTCGAATAGATAGAAGACGTCGGTCTTTGTTGGGAAAAGGTTCTTTACATACATACATACAATCACGCCTGTGTTCCCAAATGTGTTTGCAAAGATGGAAGAGGTAGAATAGTAGCAGGTTGCTAGCCTGTCGCCTAAAGCATACCTAAACCTATTTCCTTAGTCACCTCTTACGACATCCACGGAAGAAATGTAGAGTAGAGGTGTTATTCTATCCCGACACCACACGGCAAAGCAATTTCATGGCAATTATTCTTTGATTTTCCTTTTTAGGGTTTCGTACCTAGCAAAAAAAGGAATTATTAGATCACTTTATACTTCGTCCGTCTGTCTGTTTGTCGTCACGTAAACAAACGGGAACAGAATAAAAATAACGCAATTGTCATCTGAATTATTCCAACTAAACACTAGTTACCAAACACGGACTAGGCGACAGAGTTGTGTTAGTACTACAAATGTCAAACGACGACAGTAAGTTAGACCAATATAGCTAACTTGCTTTAAACTTAGTCATTGTTACATACATACATACATACAATATCACGTGTGTATTCCCAAAGGGGTTAGTCATTTTGTATCTCTGATTTGTTCTCTTAATACAAACACTGTTATTGTTACGATAAACGATGACTATATTCCTCTCCATATCTTCCGTTGTTGTCTTAATAAGCGACTAAGGAATTTAGGTATATTTTAGAAAAAGCGACTAAAGAAACAGGTTAAGGTATATTTTAGGCGACATGCCAACAACCTGTTACTATTGTACCACTCACTTTGAAACCTAAAAATATGTTAAAAATATCTTTGTGTGTTCTGCCTACCCCATTTGGGGCTACAATCATGATATATGTACATATCGTGCGTTTGTATGTATGTATGTCTGTACTATTTTATGGCCTGTCGCGCGGAGAGTAGTGGGTTCGAATCCCAGGCATCTCTGATTTTTTAGGAAATTTTCTACATGCGAAATCGAAGTCTGAGCTTACCACGATCTATTTTCGACGACGTGGCTGCGAAACGTGAAACAGTTTTGCTTTTGTCTAAGTAACGTTTTTTGTACTCCGCCTAACCCATTCAAGAATTCAAGCATGCCCTCTTCCCATTCCTAACTCAACTACCCACAAAATCCCGACTCGCCCCGCTTTATACTTGTCTTTATTGTGATACATAAACTAGACAGACTGATTAGTCTGGTCCACTCAGACTCCCAGACAAACTTTATGTCCCCCATGTGCTCTCTGTTTACATCGTCTTAATGAAAATAAACATGGCCGTATGTTTGTCATATGTCTTATAATAAGAGCAATCTTGCACAACCGGTGGCGATATACTAGCTGTAGCTTGTCTTTGTTTGCATTAATCACTTAGAACTAAGGATTTTGTCCCTTCCCAAGCGAGTTGATACGATCGTGAGGGTTCAATTGAAAAGGAAAAGCCAGGAGAGGTGCACTCAGCAGTTTAGGTACAGTGCGCCAGTAAAGGTCTTTGGTAGAACACACGAAATGCAACATAGAAAAAACTATGAGTATTTCACGTGTCATGACCACTTCAAACATAGTTTTTTTTTAAGTTTCGGGTTGGCAGATATAACAGTGTGTAAACGATGTAATATAAATTGAAATGAAACAAATATTAATTTTAGCAAAAAACGCAGCGCGGATCGAATTTGACCGCCAACTCACGTAAATATGTTTTTCTTTTTATTCTTCCGCGCTGCGAGCTTGATTTTATTATAGGCCAGTAAGAAACTATACAAACTTCTTTCATACATTAAATACGTCGTCTACATTCTGCCCCCTAGTGCTAGAAGAGCACTACTAAACTAAATACAACAAACAGTAAGGCGATGCGTGTGCCCGGCCGTCGCAGCAGCCCTGAGCGCAGTGAGCGTGTGCGCACCGTCCAACTATTCGGACACGACCGTCGTGGCCTTTATGAGTCGAGCTTATAATGCCGTGCCGCCGACAATCGCGCTCTAGTCTGGGATCGATTAACACTACAAAATCACCCTCACTTAATGGTTACGTCCCCTTACGCCGTTTTTGTTTGGGCAGAAGAATAGGCTAATATTCATTGAGCATGAGAGCTTTAGCGTAAATTGGATTCAAACGGCTGTTTAAAAGAGCCTCTCTAAGATGTAGAGCTAGCGCTCTAAGATGTAGAGCTAGCGTTCCCAGAATCTGAGCGACTAATGTGACAAACATTGTGACTGACATGTGGCACGGTAGAACCAGCGCGCCTACAGTAGCCATGAATGCACCATCCTAACATGCAGCGGGTCGCGTAAGGCAAGGTTGGACTACCCGGAATGATTTCCAGTGGTGCTATTAAAAAGTAGTTGTCTTCACCGATTAGTAGACGCGGCACCACACGCTCTTTGCACACGAATTTTTTAATAGTTGACAGTTGATTAATGTTAGAAATGTTGTTTACAAAAGACAAATTTTGTTCAGGCAATCTTAACTTCGAAACTTTACGTAAGCACAAACTATGATAAGATTTGTCTAGTCCCGCTACATCAACGCGCACTTTTGGAGCATCGGACTGATGAATTTCAAGACCGAAAGCGTCTATAAACTTTATATCACTGGCACTTTCGCACTTCAAACCTAACTGTCGAGCTAAATCACTGTCGATAATAGAAACGGACGCAGCGTCGTCCAGTAAAGCGTAAGTGTTTATCTCACCTCGGGGCCCACGGAGCGTTACAGGTATCACCTTCAACATAACATCGCCTTCCAGTTCAGGCGACTGGTCCTCGGGCACGGCAACGTGCGCCACAGTGGCTGCGGCCGCGGGGGCGGCGCGCGGCGCGCGGGGCGCGGGCGCCGGGGCTGCAGGCGTGGTCGGCGGTTCCTCGTCGTTAGCCTCGCTGGTCTGACTAGAGGCAGTGCTTTTCAAATGTAATAAACGATGATGTGCTCCGCCACACTGTTCAAAATCGCAATCTGGAGCCGAACATTCGCTAATGTCGTGGCGCGTTAGTAGACATCGCACACATAGTCCCTGAGCCTTAACGTGCCTCGATCTATATTTCCGCAGTGCACGCTTGAAAATTCGGCAATCAGGTAAACCATGTTCTGCCTTTTTGCAAAAGGTGCAGTACTTACTTTCAAATTCAACGCATGCCGTAGCAAGTATGGGTCTAGTATGGCAACGATAATTGCCATTATTGACTTGCTTTACCGGTATCTCGGCGCGTACAGTAGGCTTATGAAACTCACGTGGTTGTTGAAATGTACCCACGACTGAAACTTTTTCAGCTTCTCTCTTTAAAAACTCAGCCAGCAGCAATAATTTTGGCTCCCCGGCTCGCAGTCTCTCGTACGCAAAGTCGGTCCATTTCCCTAACAGTGTGCTGGGTAATTTCGACGCTATTGCTGAAGCTAGTTCTGGATTGCGGAGGTGATCGTATTGCTTCAGAGCACGAATTGTGGCCAAAGTGTTGTTTACCTTCGTGGCAAAATTAATCAAATCGTACTGGTAAAAAGTCGGCAACGGCGGCAAGTTGCGGAGCTTAGCTGTCAGATTAAAAATAATTAGTTCAGGCTGACCAAATTGTAACTCCAAAGCCTCCATTACCGCTGCGGGTGGTGTGTTCCCGATGAGTAAGTCAGTAACGGCTTCCTTGGCATCCCCTTGTAGAGCTCGTCGAAGCCGGGATAGATTTTCACTATCAGAGAAGCCGCAGGTTAATGTGGACTCCTCATAAGCACATTTAAAATGTAGCCACTCAATACAATCGCCGCTGAATAATGGTAAATCGCGCGGCGTGGCAAGGCGACTTAATAAATGTTCTTCTCTGTGCGAAGATGATTGATCCATTATATTTTTGATGGTATGCGCCAACTGAAGTATATCAGTAACCTGTGCGGGTGCTGCACGGCCTGATGACTGCGCGGCCGGCTCTGGTTGCACAGGCTCGAAAAACGTACCTTCAGCTTGACAATTATCGATCCAGTCGGAAACGCGATCAAGAACCTCGCTGCGGCTAGTAGCTTCGCTCAGCCTGTCGGACTCAGCATCTAGACGAGCTAAGTCAGCCGCGAGGCGCTTGTCTATGAGGTCTTTTTCGATCCTAGCTTTTTCTTCGGCCGCCTTTAACTCCAGTTCTCTGCGCCTCGCAACCGACGATGCTGTTGACTTTTTGTACTTACTAGCATTCGTGCCAACAGCAGAGTTGCCGGGCTGTATAAGCGTCGAGTCGCAGATAGGAACCTCGGGTGGTGCTACGTCGCCGACCGGAGCCGAACGGCCTTCGGCTAGCTCGCGGCAACGTTGGCGTGTCATAGGCGGCGTGGTAAACATTGCTGCTAAATACGGACTTGTTTCACTGAATCTAACTAAATATCAAAACTAATGCACTGATTTTATTGAATTATCTGACTGAAGGACCAATTTGTAAACGATGTAATATAAATTGAAATGAAACAAATATTAATTTTAGCAAAAAACGCAGCGCGGATCGAATTTGACCGCCAACTCACGTAAATATGTTTTTCTTTTTATTCTTCCGCGCTGCGAGCTTGATTTTATTATAGGCCAGTAAGAAACTATACAAACTTCTTTCATACATTAAATACGTCGTCTACACAGTGACAGGTCGCTTGTCGTCTAAAATGTACCTGAACCTATATGATTAGTCGCCACACACGTCCACTGAAGAAATGGGGAGGTGCTATTCTAAATCCGACACTATACGGACTCTCTAATTGATCTTCTAGGTTCACAAAATATTCATTTTATTTTCTCTGCATAATCCGTACTAATACTTATTATAAGTCAGAAAGTGAGTTTGATTGTTTGTTTGTTCCGCTTTCACGCCGTAACTACTGAACCGATTGTTTTGAAATTTTGCAGACATAAAGATAGAAGTCCGGATTAAATAATAGGGTACTTTTTATCCCAGAAAAAAATGATTTCCCGAGGGAAAACAAAAATATAGTTTGCTTGATAGAGCGATATCAACCGATGATAGATCGATATCGATCGATAGACGATAGATCGATGGCGCTGTGTGTCGTTTGAAACGAGAAGTTTTCTTATAGTTGTGCTTTATACCGCAATATAACCGAGTTCCACGCGGGCGAAGCCGCGGGCGGAAAGTTAGTATATCATATACCAGACTCAAAATTTAATTTAAATCAGTTCAGCGGTTGAACCGTTTAAAGGTCACAGACAGACAAATAAGTTCTGTTCGTATTTGTAATATTAGAGACAATGAAGACAATATTGCGGCATAAGCAAAAGAGGAAGACACGTGGTAAGTTTGGGCAAGTGTTGCCATATAAGTCATTATTCAGGCATGGTAGGGTTTTATGAGCTCGGTAATAGTATTACTATCCTAAATTACTAACAGACTACGTTGATGTCGAGTTGTATAAGTTGCTACATACATACATCACGTGGATACGAAAAGTTACACTCAGAACTATGAATATTTCAAGTTTCGCTGAGTAGCTAAACAGATATAACGGTTATGTTACAATATACATAATAATTCTATTAGTATTTAGTTCGTCGGTAAGATTACGGAAAATATGAGACACGTGATTTTGGTCCATCTAATTATTTTTATATTTTAGTTGATGAAAGAAGTATGGACGGTAAATTGCGGTTACAATTTTTGACATATTAAAGAAACTATACTTACCAGATTTCGTTCGCACCAATTTCCGATTCTCTAATTTTAGAAGTCTCAAGGGAGTAATAATACATAATATTTTTAAGTATAGTCCTTATAGTGTCGGAAAAAGTCTGTGACACATTAACTTTTTTTGGATAAGGAACATATGCAAAATGTGACAAATGGCCTTGGTTTTGATTTTCAAACGTTTCAAATAATGCTCTGCCTCTCATTTAAGAATACAGAGCGTCCTGTAAAGCCTAGAGCATACTTATGAACATACTACGTCATCGAATCCCGTCCAATCAAAAATGGCCGCCTTATAAGCTGCAAACACACGGCCGCAGTTAAAACGGTTCCCGTGTCCGAACCGGATAACGCACGGTCCATGAACTTTTGCCGGATTTGCCTACTCTGCGATGATAAATTCCGTCAATTAGTTCTATGGACTTTAAGCCGTAAATTGATCGGATAGGGACCTGAATTGGTTGTCAGCCTCCGGATTTTCGTACCTGCGGACAGAAAAAGTAATGGTTAGTTTGTTTTTGATGGTTGTGAAGCTTGGTTGGCAATTGGGAAACTATTGATGGAAATAAAAAGTATCTGAAGAGTTTTGATAACAACTCTCTCAAAGCATTTATCTTATAAACAAAGTAATGATAAGTACCTATGTTAAACGATGAAATAAAAATGAAAGCAAACACTTTTGGTCACTACATTTGCATACAAAAAGAAGATCACGTTGGCTTTAGAACACCAACACTTCAATTCGTTTGTGAATGTCATAAGAGGCGAATAAGGGAATAGGTTTAGATATGCTTTAGGCGGTATGCTAGTAACCTGTCGCTGTCGCTATTTTAATTCAATTTAATTAGATTTTATCAGTACCTATGTTCTATAGCCAATATTAATTATGTTTACCCCAGTTAAAACCGACAAAGAGATATTCAGCATTCACCAATAGTAGTTAAACCTGATGCGACAACTCCCAGAACTAGTAAAAATCAATTCTCCGAACCTTTTAAAGAAATGAGCGAAACTTCCATGAAAATTACTAATAAACTCTATTCCTAGAACGAGTATTAACTTAAACCTTCATTTCCACATATTGGGCAAATTTCAGGTGAAATTTCAGAGCACTAACATAAACTTCAGTGTTACAGCGTACACTCAGCACAAATTAACACTAAACCTTAGTGAGCGGTACCAGAGATGGTCGTTACTTGGGAGTAGGGGTATACAGTTGGCGAGATGGCGAGTTGGTTAAAGCAGTCTTGTATTTCAGTAAATTTAGAAAACAAAATGAACTGGCTAATTGAAGAAAACGCTATAAAACTTGTTAGCTCGTATGCCAACCTCAACGATACCTACAAATTCTGGCACTTAGTTGCGGTTCACACTATCGAAATACATACTATCATGCTTATATTCCCTAGAAGTGGTAGGCAGAGCACACGAAACATGATGTAGATAAAACCTGCTCTATTTCACGTTTCGTAGCCACTTCTAGCATAATTTTATCTTTGAAAACAGATGAAAGAGGTAGTATAATAGTGACAGGTTGCTAGTTTGTTGACTAAAGCACACTTGAACCTATTTCCTAAGTCGCCTCTTAACATCCACGGAAGAAATGGAGAGGTGTTATTCTATCCCGACACCACACAGGACACACTATAACGATCGCCTTTGTACATGAAGCTGTAATCCTGTATCCTGTTTTTCTGTAACTATTTTATGTGCAATAAAGAGTCATACAATACAATACAATACAATATTGAGTAATTTAATGATACTGAGTTCAAAACTGATAATCTGACGGTAAGCAATCACCAACGCTCATCCAATAGAAACTCGTTATATCTAAATGCCGATTTTAAAGGTAAAGATAGAATGCATCTTGCGATAGTGGTTTTACCGGTTACTTGCGCTTTAATGTGTGATCTTTGCTATTTCTTGGCAGTATTTGTTTTCTAATCTGGGATTAAAGGACAATAGGCTATTATCAATACTTTCCATATGTTAAAGTTACTCTTAGAAGTGTACAAATTGGTATATTGAAGCAATTTAGAGATTCACGTTTTATTGAGATCTAGAAAACTTTAATTTGTAAATCGAGCGTTCTTAATACACTTCAAACGCTTTTCGCTATGTTTTCTATACATTTATCTTTGCTTATGTTAGGCAAACAGTAGACAAACAAATAACTAGTATTTTCCCCCGTTTTTTGGTACTTACTACCGACATTATGCGGCCGGCGGAGTTTTGATATTTCCCCTAATTTTAACAACAAACTTGATTTAGTTTGGTTTACCTACTAAGGTGTTTTATGAAATACAACAATTTATGTTAAATTCTATACAAGTAAAGTAGCCAATTGTGGTCTACTATTAACCTTCTTTTTATTGCATCACTTGTTTTCGATCGTCGTTTTCGTCAGTACCTATACATATGTATACCTGAGAAACTATACCCATGATCCACATCATTGTCGAGGCCCATTGTGATAATAATTATGCTTAATTGTCACATTAATCAGGGATACTGCATAATAATGCCATTTGCTATGATAAATAGCCTCCTGCGAAACTGAATTAAGAAATTCTACAGCTGCCATTATAATTTAATCATTCATCACGGATTGAAATTGTACAATAAGATTTAAAAAAAAAATGCATTAAATTTAAGTACTGATCAACTCAATATTATTATGCAATTTGATGTTTTTAGCTATAAGACTGGTCAAAATACCCATAATGGGAATAAATTATTTCCTTCTCTGATAATCTACTGAATTGTTACAAAGTGGTATACTAATTCAGGACAGTAGAATCGCTCCAGGAACTTGCTGGAAACGTGAAGAGTCTACTGGCGTTCTACCAGGAGCTCAGCAGGCACGAAGAGTCAAGTTGCGGAGAATAGCCCGTGAAAGAATTACAATTAGACATACATACAATCACGCCTGTGTTTCTAAACGGGTGAGGCAGAGTACGCGAAATATGACATACACAAAACCATGACTAAGTATTTCATACCTCGCAGTGTGGCTAGCTAGCAAAATTTTAGGATTAAGAACGGTTGGAAGAATTACAATAGTGACAGGTTGCTAGCCCATTTCCTTAGTGGCCTCTAACGACATCCATGGAAGAAATGGAGAGGCTATTCACACAGGTACAATTAGACAATGGTAATGGGTCTATCTAAGCTAAGCCGGCTTTGCGGAGTTGTCACTTGAAAAGTTGTTTTCAGATTTAATATTTACTTTAGACGACATGTTTCTACTTGACACGAGTGGGTGTGTGTCACAACCCACAGATTTTACGTCCTACCCACGTGGTCTATTTTCACTTTCATGTCAAAGTAACAGTAAGTCTAACTATGTGAAATTTTCATTAAGGTGCTACAACGATGGAACTCTGAAATATACATAAGGAGATCGAGTATGCCACTCAGGCTCAGGACAATGTTTCTGTTATCTTATTTCACTTTATTAACCGACTTCAAAAAAAGGAGGAGGTTCTCAATTCGACCAATTTTTTTTTTTGTGGACCGGTTTTCAATTTTTTTTTTAAATCGATAGAGTATAACTCGAAATTGGTCCCATTGGCACAAAACCAGGATCTGATGATGGAATCTTGGAGAAATCGAGGGAACTCTTCAAATTTTATATGGAGATGTACGGCGTTTTCGGTAATTTGTTGATGAAGTCAAGATTTTACATTCAGTAAACAGAATACTTTCAAAATATTGCTAATTTGAAGTCGGTTTTTTTTTTGTTTAAAGTTATTTTAAATTTTAACACTTGTGAATAACTAAAGTGATGTCGGATTTAGAATAACACCCCTCCATTTCTCTGTGGATGTCGTACGAGGCGAATGAGGTATTAGGTTCCGATGTATTTTGGACGACAGCCTACCGAACTGTCACTATTACACCTGCCAACTCAAAACCTAAAAAAAGCTACAAATGGTCACGAAAGGCGAAATAATCATTCAATTAATTGAACTGGAAAACTGTTCTTAATGCTCGTACTACGTCTGTGGTCGGTGTGAACGAGCCTTTAGAGACTGATGTTGTTAGTGTTGTGTGCTACCCGTCTTTTGACAATAATAGTGAATGTGTTAGCGAAAATGTGGGTAGTTGTGAACTGCTGTCAGCTGTGCCTAGTAGTCGCGCGGAAAGAGCGGCTGCATGCAGTGCGCGTCTGTCCGCTGCCGTGGCGCGTAGCTACAGATGATGGATCACGGATTGATCCGAAACATGTCGAGCTAATCTCGGTATATACAACGTGAGTAATCCGTTAATTTTCACTATGAAATAATCATGGTATTGACTACCCATCCAGTTTGGGCATACAGGCGTGTTGTATGTATGTAAAAACTCCCGAGTTCATGTTCCATGATTCATCTGCAATGTTGTATGGAATTAATTATGAAGCCCGTTCGCTTACATACATACAAAAGCTGAGGGTCACTCCGCCTGTGTAATTATATAAAAACGTGAGATAACTACGTAAAACTCTTGAAGGTACTGTCAGCAACGGAGGTGTTAAAATATAATAGAGGTAATAGAAATGGTTAAGTTTCTGCCCGGCCCAGCAGTGGGACTATACGTGAATTCCGAAATAGGGTGGACAGAGCACCGAAAATACTACACAGACACATTCATGACTATTTTACGATTCGAAGCCAATTCTAGTCTGTCGCCTAAAGTATATCTTAACCTAAAGTATATCTTAACCTAAAGTATATCTTAACCTAAAGTATATCTTAACCTAAAGTATATCTTAACCTAAAGTATCCTTAGTCACTACAGTTATAGTGAAAATTAACGGATTACTCTCGTTGATTATACCGAGATTAGCTCGACATGTTTCGGATCAATCAGTGCAGTGCGCGTCTGTCCGTTGCCGTGACGCGTAGCCCCAGATGATGGATCACGGATTGATCCGAAACATGTCGAGCTAATCTCGGTATAATCAACGTGAGTAATCCGTTAATTTTCACTATAAGTGAGTCTCACGGTAGTTTTATGTGTAAAAGTCACTTCAGTTTGTTATTTTGTTACTCAATAAAGCTTAGGTAGCTAGTTAGTAGGTATTGAAACCAGTTGCCGAAATAATAGAAAATCCTTTATAAAGGATTCAAAAGAAAAAAAATAACATTAGCTTTGTAGTATTTACTTTTGTACCTTAGTCAATATGTGTAGAAAACAGGAAACTGTATGAAAACTGAACGTGTTTGATAGACGATGATTCACGCTTCACAAAAGTACCAAAGTAAATTGAATACTATCTGACTTGACACCAAAAATATTAATTGCAAACTACAATCCCAAAAACAAACTGCACAAAGGGATCCACATTAACATTTTTCAGATAACTAATTAAATACCAAACTTAATGCAATACGAGTTCACGGCTATTACATATTAACGCATTTAAGTTTCATTATTACCGCATTACATTTTAGAGTTCCTTGGTCGAATAAACCTCTGACTTGCGACATTCGAAAAGAGCGAGAATCAAGACGAGGCATGCGGTGAAATAATAAAGGATGGAGACTAGACTCAAAGTCGATCTCTGAACTAAATGCAATTTGACAGTTTGTCTATACATTTAACTGGTATGCATTTCTACATACATACCTACATTTATTTATCACGAATATTTACCCAAATGTTCTAGGCAAAGCACACAAAACGCTCAAACGCTAGTCAAAACTATTTCACGGTTCATATTTCTAACCTACTTTTTAGGTTTTAAGTTTGGAGATAAAATATTGACAGGTTACTAGCCTGTCGCCTTAAATATACCTAAAAAGATTTCCCTAGTCGCCTCTTACGACATGCAATGCAAAAATGGAGACTTGTGTTTCTAAACCACACACCACACCGTAAACTTAAGGCTCAATTCACACCAGAAGAGCGGCGAAGGGCGGCGTAGCGGAGCGCAGTTTTAGTGTCAGAAATTTTCATTTTATTTTCAACTTTATTTTAATTACAATAAGACTTATTATCGCATGAGAAACTCTAACGATGCGCGCGGTTACCCGCGGATCCGCGGGAATTCCAGCGCTTGCATAAACAAAGCCGTGCGACTGCGCGAGCTGTCGCGGGAATGCCCGAGGATCACAGACTTATATCGAACTAGATACCGCGAGTTCCTGCATTTGTATGAAAACCAAGCGTGTCACTTTTTCTCAACGGTAGGTATACTAGGTATCGTCACATTAGCTCTTTAGTGATAGGAATTGACAGTCCGAGTGAAACTCATTCAAAGATGATGCCGCCTTATTCAAGTTATCTTGTCTCTAGGCAGTTAAACCTAATCTAAGCGTTATAAAACTAAATAAAATCGCGTCAAAAGAGGAGCATTGCTCTTCCTTTTGGCACGCAAAGTACATACACTTGAGTCATCTAGTTCGATATAAATCTGTGCCGAGGATGCTCGAGTAATCGCGACGGCCGCTGTCAATATGTCAATATGTCAATATGTAAATTCCAGCGACTTCCTACGCATTCCAGCGGCTTCTCGAGCAGTCGCAGGAATCTTCGCGCATTCTCCACAGATCGGGTCGTTGCTCTTCGCCGCCTTTCGCCGCTCTTCTGGTGTGAATTGAGCCTAACACGTTACTAAAATAGGGCGCAGTCAGTACAAAAATCAAAACTCAAGTCTTTACTA
The DNA here is from genome assembly GCA_005406045.1 of Adoxophyes honmai. Classification (NCBI taxonomy): domain Eukaryota; kingdom Metazoa; phylum Arthropoda; class Insecta; order Lepidoptera; family Tortricidae; genus Adoxophyes; species Adoxophyes honmai. Next base: position 297,910 of record BHDV01004023.1, on the reverse strand, counting down.
GCTGTAAATTTAGGTCTAAAAATTCACATCGTCTGCTATCTTCAAGGCGGACAATTAAAATTTAATATTACGGAACCCGCTGCGAAACTAAATTAAACCTTTTTTGGCAACTGTACAACCCAAGGAGCCTTTACATCAAGATGATACATTGCGTCTTGGAGACTTTCATACATTATTAATTACGAGGAGTGACAGGGACAGAGGATGAAACACTATAGGCGAGAGGGAGAGGGAGAATGGTATGGCCAAGTTTCGACAAAGTTTTGATATAAATTAAAACGTGTTTTATAGCACGTTCAGGTTTTTTGGGTTTTGGTGAATTCTTAGCGGCTGTATGGAAGGTTCTTTTTGTCAATGTATTAAGATATTTCTGTAATATCTAACCTTAGTGACAATTTTTATATACATACATACTTTTAAGAAAATAAATCCTTATTTTCGGATTTAGCTGTCTATTAGTGTCCGACCGAAGGTGTAATTTTGGCCGAAGCCGAAGCCGAAGCCGATTAATCAGCTTTCATCAAAACCTTCGGCCGAAGCCGAAGCCGAAGGTGTGTTGACCCTAAGAAATACGAGAATTTGCAAATTGTAAAAAAAACGACAGTAAATTATGCGCAGTTTTCGCTTCTAAATCAAGTGTGACTATGTTATTATGTTATGTGTTGTCAGTAATTTATTTTAATTAACTGCAAGTAATGCGATCGGGCTCGCGAAACGCTGTCCTGCTAAGCGCTGAGCACTATCCGTCTCGCTCTGGCATCGTTTGTTCAATTTAAAATCACAACTTGTAAACCTTCGGCTTCGGCCAAAGCTTCGGCCAAATTTTGGCCGAAGCCGAAGGTTTGGCCGAAGGTGGTTTTTTTGGCCGAAGGTGGCCGAAGCCGAAGCCGAAGCTTCGGTCGGACACTACTGTCTATACACTCACGTACTACTGAAGCAATCTTGATTCACCATAGAACCAATTCACACTAAACGTCATAGAGACATTACATAGCGCGATAAAAGAAATCTAAATCACGTTTACTGTGACAAAGTTCCACGGTGGCTCAGGAATCAATTAGTGACTGTATTTTGGAAATCTCAGATCAAAGAAACAAGCAACATTAAAGACCAATCACTACCTTTTGTCAAACAGCAGAAAAACTCTTTGCAATCAATCAACTGCCTGAGGGACTCTAAATGAGGTCGTTCACCCCCAAACTTGTTGGTTCCGTGGATTTAAGATTAATTGCGTTGCGATTTGCTAACAACCCTTGATAAATGAGACAGATTATTGGGAAAAAATAATTTATTTTGATTGACGGGCAATCGAAGGATTTTGAAACGGATTTATCCAATTAGTGTAATTGTTTCAGTATATTTACAGTGCATTGTTTTGTTTTTTTTTTGCGCTCAATTACCCGAATGAGAATAAGATTTACTTAGTCTTCATCGTGTGGTTTAGAATAACACCTCTCTAATTCTTTCGTAGATATCGTAAGAGGCGACTAAGGAAATATGTTGAACTTATGTAACGCTGGCCATCGGCCCAATTTAAAATGTGTGGAATAATAACGTCACTGTCTTTCTACTTCACTGTTTTGTCACGACTTTATAATTAATCAAACGTGTTTTTGATAGTATATTGATTAGGTAGTATATTGATTATATTTCGACACCTCCAACGCAAATGGTCGTAACGTGGTTTTTGGCAAAAATGAGATTTTTTGCTCATTGAACTTATTTTAATCCAATCTACAACTTCCAGAAACAAAAATGTAAATATGTTTGTTATTTACTGAGTTTTCTAGTCGCTAAAAGTCGTATCATTTGAATTGCCCCACGCAAACCGTCGCACTACAACATTCGACGATTTGCGCTGTTCTATTGGGCCGCGGTCCGACTTATGACAGCAGACTTACGACGTCGTATCTTGGCAACGGTATACGCCACGGACATCCGTACCCCGTGCAAATCGTCGTAACTATGAAGTTACGACTATATGCATGTGTAAAAATCGTAGTTACGACTTTTTACTTCGTACCTTTTTTTAAATTACTGGTCGTAACTTATACTTACGACCATAATATACAACCTGTTCATGTGACCTTATTCAAACGTAAATAGTCGTAACTTTGAATTTTGTGAAATATTAACGAATTAATAATTTATATTGCAATAAATATATCTATTTCCTGTTACTTAAACCACTACGCCTAGATTGAACCAAAAATGTTATCAATAAGTGTCATATAACTTGCAAAACACACAAAAGTATTTTATAATCGCTCTCCTGAAAAATTACAAATTTAGCGTTACGACCTTTTGCGTAGGAGGTGTCGATTTATTTAATTACACGTTACGTACTGTGTTACCTAACCTACAATAAAATAGGTTAAGGTCTATTTTACGAGACAGACTAGCAACCTGTCATTATTATACCTGTAAACTTAAAACCTAAAAAATGCTAGAAGTGGTCACGAAACGTGAACTAGTTGTAGTTTTATCCGCTTACCCTATTTGGGAATATAGACTTGATATGTAGGCCCCGGTAGGTCAGATATCAATTGGTTGGAGTAATTGATCTTTGTTTCTACATTATTGGCTATCCTTTCAATATGTGTCACGTCCACAGACGCGCGAAAAAACTCATAAAAATCCACCCGTTTAGTATTGAGGCAGGCATCGCGTCAATACGCCTTCAAAACGAGCGTTCTTAAACAGCATCATTTTTCAAACAATAGACTATACCTACACGCAAGATTTCTTCACGATGTAGCAGGAAATTAAGGCATTCAGGGCTCGTGGCCTTTGTAAACGGTGGCCATAAATTCTTGCCAAAACCATTCCGCGTGGGCCATTCACCACTCTAGCTATTGTAGGCAACTTTCACTGAAGGTCCTTGAAAGTGAATGAAGATCTGATATCAGGTGAAGAATGGACTATTGTTTTATAATTAATTTGGCCGTTAATGTCTTTAGCACCTGTGCTTAATGCTTTGGGATGGTGTGAGCGTGTCTTGGCTTTATGTCGTCATATTTAGACATCATCATCATTATCCAGCCAGGCTTCTACTCAGTGTGAGAGGGCTTGGGCTATAGTTCCCACGCGGGCAAAGTTATTAAGGCGAGGTTCTACTAGATTTGTACCCCGCGCTCCTCTCGCGCAAAAGAAGGCGAAGGTGGGGTAGCGGGCGACGCGGCAGGTTGTCAATACGTTGGGCACGCGGTCAAGTTTTAGAATAAATATGAATTTAAAAAACAAACAACATCGATTGAAAACTATAATTTAGCAGATTCTCTGTAGTACTTAAAGATAAATATTTCCATATAAAAATTATGTAGAAATTAAAAAGAATAAACACCAAATAATGGGTTTTAGTTTTTATTTTTGCCTGTGTTCGAGAATTTATATGATCGAGGAAAGTACATCCTATCGTGTAACCAATTAGCACGTTTCTTAGGCAATATCTTTACGTATAACATATATTTTTTTCAAGACTGTCATTTAGCAGAAAGTATGTAAAACATTAGATCTTGCAACCTTCAATTCCGTCTCCCTTGGAATACCTCGCCTTAAATTAAAGACTGTTTAGTAAGACAGTTAGACTATTTTTTTTATGTCGTGGTGCCTAGATAAAGGGCTTGGAATAGAACACAATACAGAAGGTACAGAAGATTAGAAGTCTCTCTTTTTAAAAACTGCACATCTGACAGACACGATGTCTCGGAACAGTTTGGACCAGTCCGAGCCCGGCCATCCGCTTTGGACGTGCATAAGTAAATGATACTGCAACTTTTCATTTTCAACTTGAACTGACAAATTTTGACTGATTTCTTTTGTTTGATTTGTGCCCGAAACATGTCCAGCTAGCCTCGATCTAAGACGTGCGTCATTTGGCTATTCCATTATAATTCTTGCCTTCTAATTTTTTAGTAGGCCATTAAAAATATATGACACTTCATCTCTTAACAAACTTCAGCACATGCTCAAGTTCTAACTAGTTGACATAAAGAAAGTACAAAACTTGCAGAGTTTCGAAACCTTTGGTTGGAAAAAAGCCAATTGCATCATCGCTACCGCCGGGCCATGTATCGGGAAATCAGGAACATTATCCATTACTCCGTTTACATACAATGGTGCCACAACAATGCAATTCGATTTCCAATGGTCCACGGCGAAGCTCAGACGGTCGTTAAACTCGGCTTAATGAGACACAGCGGGCAAAAGGTTGACGATCAATGTCTGAGCTTTAAGAAATTCAACTAACGTTAATAAAATTACGGTAGACGATGATGGATTATTTAACATCGTTATTCGTTATCGTTTCGTAGCTACTTTTGGCATACTTTTAGGAAAATAAGTTAAAAAAAAGAGGTAAAACAATGACAAGTTGCTGAATTTTCGCCTAAAAAATAGCCTCTTACGAGTACGTTATCCGCAGAATAAACGGAAAGCTGTCATTCTAAAATCGACACCTCACGAACTTTTTTTTAAGTAATACATAATTATCTATTACCCTACTTTAGACGTCAAAATATTAGTTAAAATATTAACAAAACTAGCAACCCATGAATATAGTCCTCTTAATTCAAAACTAAAAAATCCTATACCTTTAAACGAGCAATTCTTGTATATATATTTATAAATATATACCAGCTATCTCGGAAACGGCTCTAACGATTTCCATGAAAATTTTTATATAGACGAGGATTAGAGTTTTAAGTTTATCTACATAAGTGGTTTTCCCGGGAAAACGCAATTTTCCGAGAAAAAAAATAAAAACCAGGATATGAATTTCTTACTGAATGTATACAGATATTTCGCTAATGAGCTCAACAGTTCCCGTGGAATAGTGGTTAGAACGTGCGCTCTCTGTGCAGAAGGGTTTGGGTTCGATCCTGGTCACACACAGGATTTTCTTGTCTTTAAATTTTTTGCTTTTTTTTTCAACTGTCTCGATGCCGAATAACTACAACAGATATTTTTAACCGACTTCAAAAAAAGGAGGAGGTTCTCAATTCGACCTTTTTTTTTGTATGTTACTCGATATCTCGGAGACCCGAGAACCGATTTTCAAAAATTTTTTTTTTAATCGAAAGGGTATAACTCGATATTGGTCCCATTGGCACGAAACCAGGATCTGATGATGGAGTCTTTGAGAAATCGAGGGAATTCTTCAAATTTTATATGGACATGTTCGGCGTTTTCGGTAATTTGTTGATGAAGTCAAGAATTTAAATTCAGTAAACAGAATACGGTGTTGTGAAATTCACCCTAATTTTAATTTTATTCGATCTTGGGTCAAATTTGTAAATCGAAATTTCACCCTCTTAGTCAACTAATAGATCTGCAGTTTTTAGTTTTGGTGACAATACAATAAACGGGATATGATTTCTTACTTACTGAATAATCCGAGCAAAGCTCGGTCGCACAGCTAGTATGCTAAAAACGCTAAAAAACCTTAAATAGTCATGGATTTGTCTATATAGCGCTTTTTGAGCTCAAACTACCTCATTTTGGAAAACAGGCATGATGCACACTCAACTAAAAGTTAAAGAAATTGTTGTTAGCCCGCTGTGTCAGTTACCTATCCTTCGAAGCCGTGTGTAACTCAAGTTAAACTATGCAGTTCGGTTTAACTTCACTAAATCAGTTGCTGATCATCGCTCACCCAGCCATTTAACACCAACAACTAGTGTCCGACCGAAGGTACAATTTTGGCCGAAGCCGAAGCCGAAGCCGATTAATCGGCTTTCATCAAAACCTTCGGCCGAAGCCGAAGGTGTGTTGACCCCATGTTGACCCTAAGAAATACGAGAATTTGCTGATAGTAAAAAAAATACGGTAGTAAATTATGCGCAGTTTTCGTTTCTAAATCAAGTGTGACTATGTTGTTATGTTATGTGTTGTCAGTAATTTATATAATTAACTGCAAGTAATGCGATCGGGCCGGCGAATTCGCTCTGGCATCGTTAGTTCAATTTCAAATCTCGATTTGCAAACCTTCGGCTTCGGCCAAAGCTTCGGCCAAATTTTGGCCGAAGCCGAAGGTGGCCGAAGGTGTTTTTTTTGGCCGAAGGTGGCCGAAGCCGAAGCCGAAGCCGAAGCTTCGGTCGGACACTACCAACAACCAAACTATGGAAATTAAGTATTGTCTTGCCTTCGAATAGTTGGGATTTGTCAATGGATTTAGGACAGTTGGAAGATATATTTGAAACAAGGTGTTAGAAAATGTGTGTAAAAGTTGTTGGTATTTTTTTCTCGTGTTAGGCGATTTGGCTTCGGTGTTTACGTTGGCAGTGTTAAAAATTCTCAGAAACACTATAAGAAAATGACATACATACATACAATCACGCCTGTGTTCCCAAATGGGGCAAGCAGAGCACACAAAACATGACATAGACAAAACAAAGTCAATTTCACGCCTGGCGAACTTTAAAAGATGGTAATAGGTTTGAAAACAGATGAAAAAGGTATAACAGTGACTGGTTTCTAGCCTGTCGTTTAAATCATATCAAAACCAATTTCTTTAGCCGCCTCTTACGACATCCATAGAATGAAATGGAGAGGTTTAGTTGATCCCGACACCACACAAGACATATATGAATACGAGTAACATAGCTGTGAAAATTATAAATGTAAAAACACCTTGTTAATAACACCTTTCGTGCATCAGAGATAAATAAGCCATGAAGTTTAGTATCCGTAACGTAGGTATTATAGACAGCTCAATTGTTTCAGTGCACGGTACGCGCCGTTTCGCCCGGCCTCAAGCTGAGAAGGGTTAAACTCGTTCGACTGTGAAATATCCTTAAAACCCCCTAACCACGTGTTACCGCTATTCCTACCCCCATTTTAAGGGGGAGATATAACTCTTTTAATTCCAGGTGTCGAATATGATTTAAAAATGTAAAAACAAACGAAGGTAGCGTCTGTTCCCCTGTAACACGATTTTGATATGCATCAATTTTAATGACGTTTTCATGACTTTTGTATCGATGTTCATTCACGTACACTTTGATAAAAACGGTGAGTACTTACATCACGCCTGTATTCCCAAAAGAGATGGACAGAGCTCTTTTTATTACGACTTTTTTAGCACGAATTCAGGTGTAAAAGTTAAATAGTGGAATCTACTACATATAACCGCAGGTGGCTAGCCTGTCACCTACAGCATATCTTAAACTATTTATTTATGCCATCCACGGAAGAATTGTGAGGTTCTATTCTCGAATCCTCGACACTATACAGGAATGCGTAATTCTTGTCTCAGAGCGCTCACAGAAGAGCAACAGCAAACTTTGACATTCTCATTCTTAAGCTTCACATTTTTTTTCTTTGTATCATTATTGTTGTCATTGTAAGTCTAGTATTACCTACTGTTTACTACTTTAGTACTATTACCATTTTCTGTTCTTTTTTTCAGTAGCTTTTTATCAATATTTTGTGATTGCACGGTATTTCTCAATATTTTTTGTAGTCACCTCTATTTTTGTCGGTCTCAATAATTAAATTTCTTGTCTATCTCTCAAAAAAGTGTTTACTTACTTACTTTCTTATGATTCTACGGAACCGGCTTAAAATTAGCTGGGTAACTGAAAGGGTTATATTATTATGATATTAGATATTACATTTTCCAACCCCAGGCCTTTTACTAGGCTAGGCTTAGTAGTTTATTAAGTTACTCGAAAAAGGGCAAATATTTTGCCTGTGGATATTATTATCGTAGCTTAGCTATCGTAATTGTGTTGCCAAGATAGGGGCCGAATTGCGTGGGCATTTAAGGGGTTAAAGGCTAACTTTTTCATGAGTTAATACAGTATGACAAGCCACTCGACTAGCACTGTTCATAAAAGTCCATGTAAACATAATATGATAACCGCTTGGTGAAACATACATACCATCACGAACTGGGATTGTTGAGCCAATTACCTATGTCTGTAACTTGGTCGTGTAATACTAATCCAATAGCTGACATCTAGTGGGTCACATCGGTCATTGATTACACGTCTAAATTGCGAACAGTGGCAAGTGGCTCAACAATCCCGGTTCGTGACTGTAGGTACATATTTGTCTCCTGTCTGTAAGACTGTGGTGGTACCAGGATCGCATAGACAGCAGGAGGCCACGTACCATCGCGAACCGGGATTGTTGAGCCACTTATCTATGTTTGTAACTTGGTCGTGTTATACTAATCCAATGGCTGGCATCTAGTCGGTCACATCGGTCATCGATTACACGTCTAAATTGCGAACAGTGGCAAGTGGCTCAACGATCCCGGTTCGTGACTGTACAGTATGTGCCCCCACTTACCTATCCAGGCAATTCGGTGTTTTGAACGCGCACCACTACTAATACAAAGTTTGTCTAACTATTTTTAGCAAAATCAAAATGAGGTAGTTCATGATATTAATATTTCGCTAAAAATAGTTAGACAAACCTTGTATTAGTAGTGGTGCGCGTTCAAAACACCGAATTGCCTGGATAGGTAAGTGGGGGCACATACTGTACATACATCAAGCCTGAATACCCAATAAGATAGGCCGAGCACAAGAAACCCTACATAGACAAAACCATTTTTCTTTTGTTTCGTGGCGACTCGGATATTTTCAGACTTTGAATTGGCAGGTTTAATAGGAAGAGGTTGCTAGACTATCGTCTAAAATCCCTAATCCATTCCTTAGTCGCCTTTTACGGCATCCGCGGGAGAAATGGAGAGATGTTATTCTAAGCCCGACACCATGTTGCAATCTATTTAGTAACATCTACTGTTGAAAATTTAACGGATAACTCACGTTCATTAAATCGAGTTTAGCTCGACATGTTTCGGACTAATTTGCGCGAAGAGAGCGGAGGCGCGCAGTTCGCGCTTGGCTGCAGCAGCCGCCGCGGCTCCTAGATGAAGGGCTCGGAATTAGTCCGAAACATGTCGAGCTAAACTCGATTTAACGAACGTGAGTTATCCGTTAAATTTTCAACATGAATGAGTCTCACGGTAGTTTAATGTTCAATAGTAACATCTACTGCTGAAAAAAAGTCTTCTACTAATATTGAAAAACATCCTGAATTTTCAATAGAATAGGGCTTCCATTGTTTCCATCGAGCCCGTGATATCGATACAAAATCGATACAGCCCATAGCTGACCTTGTCATAAGTGTAACCCCTTTATGACACTGTCTTATATCACCGTGACATACACAAATAGGCGACATAAATTCTGAATGGACGCCTGAGTGTAACGTTGAGTAGGTGAAATTACAAAAGATTTGTACCCGTGTGATGTACATACAATCACGCCTGTATTTCAAAACGGGGTAGGCAGAGTACACAAGACGCTACGTAGACAAAACGATGACTATTTCACGTTTTGTGGCCACTTCTAGCTTACCTAATAGTTTTTAGGTTTTGAGGTGGCAGGTACAATAGTGACAGGTTGCTAGCCTGTCGCCCAAAGTATACCTTAACCTATGTCCTTAGTCGACTCTAACAACATCCACGGAAGAAATGGAGAGGTGTTATTCTATACCGGATACCACACAGGTGGTGTAGGTTTAGCATATTTTAGACCAGCGGTTCTAACTGGGTGACATGGGGACCTTTTTGGAAGGCAAAATACTTGATGGAACACTAAAAAAAAAAACAGTTTTAAGAGTGTTTTCTTTATCCATCCGTCCGTGTATACGCCGTGTCAAAACGTTCGACCAGAGAGTGGTATTTGTATATTTTCTAAATTATTGAGTCATCCTTGGTCTTTTTCGATATTTTTAGAGTATGTCATCGGTTTTGGGAACATCAATTAAAAATTCGCATTCTTTATTGGCAAGTTGTCTATGTGGTGTCAGGTTAGAACAATACCTCTCAATTTCTTCCGTGGATGCCGTAAGAGGCGACTAAGGCAATAAGTTTAAACCTAAACCTTAAGTATACCTGAATCACATTTCATTGGTCACCTTTTACATCTATGGGAGAAATGGAGGGTCAATCTAAACCCGACAAGCGAATCACGCATCTAAATATAGCGTCAAACAACTGGTTTAATTTTAACATTCTTGTTTATCATTTCAAACGTTAATACTTGTAATTAACGTTAGTAATTTACCTAAGGTGTCTCGTGTGATAATTAAAATAATACGATTGGTCGCTTTATTCCACGCCTTGTACTGAAATAGCGTCGAAATCGCAGTCAATGCGCATTGAACTATCAGCCTCACTAATTAGGCGTTATCCGCAACTGTGTTACCTGTTACGATCCACACTTGGGCCGCGGGAAGTCATAAGCTGAGGCGATTTGCACATAAGTCCGGCTGTACACCTGTGCCGAGCGAGGATGGGAAGTGTAGATAGTGTAGGACGCCCATGGACAAGATGGAGCGACGATATACGCAAGGCTGGGAATGGTTGGAAGAGGAAAACGGAGGACCGAGTTGAGTGATGTGTTCGAGAGGCCTCTATGTCCAGCAGTCGAAGAATATGGGCTGATGATGGTGATGCAAACCTGTGAGTTTTAAGTGGCAATTACTAGCCGTACATCACGCCTGCCCGTATTCCCAAATGGGGTAGGCAGTGCATACGAAACGCTACATAGACAAAACAATGACTATTTCACGTTTCGTGGTTAGTTCGAGCATGTTTTTTTTGTTTTAAGTTGGCAGGAGAAATAGTGATTGGTTGTTAGCCTGTCGCCTAATCTAGCTAGACAGTCTAGATTCAATAGCCTAATTTAAAATAGAATATGTGCTTTTACTTGTTTGTGTTGTTTTAACTTGACTAACTTATTCAAATACTGAATAAAATAAACACAGATGAAAAAAAATACAAAATGAAATTATTAATACTTAATAGTCATAAGCTCCTTACTTGCACCAGACCCCATTCCATCTCCCCAACAGACGACGACACGGAAATATAGCTGTCCAAACAAACGAGACCCCAGACTATACATTCATCCCGCCCCGCCATTACTCACTCGCCAAAGGCCGCGGGGGGCGGGGCGGGCCAGCTTACACCGGTCGCGGCCTATCTTTGATTATCAGCGTGAATTCAGGTCTTGATACAGCTTGTTATTTCGTGTTTGTGTGATTTCAATTAATTTACAGGCCTTATTAATGTTGCTTCGGTTATGTTGTAGTGGAATAGTTATGCTTTTTAAATAATCATCTCAGTTTGTATGTTTGTATGGGAAAGTATCTGTGGCCGCGACTTTGTCAGCGAGGAACAGTGATTTTGGGAAGCATTTGTGGAAATTTTTCTGCAAAGTTTTACTGTAAAACGCTTGTTAAAGTTTCATATAAGTATCTAATCAACAGCCTAGATAATCAGTTTTATGTTTCAAGCTTTAAAAATAACGATACTTCCATACAAACCCCATTCACCCCCTCTTCCGACCCCTTGCAGACCTTTTTTTGCATTAAAAGTAGGTAGCCTTTGTCTTGTCTCAGGTTTTGAGACTATTTGTGTATCAATTTCAGTACACTGAACAATATTCGACAAATACATATATCACAAATGATTTCACAACTCAAATACCTAAGGTAAAACGCCGCATATAACAGTAAATAGACAGGTTGATTGACCTCTATGTTCGAACACAATATTTGCAACACTGCTGCTTCGTGACTGATGAGATGGTGGTAGCAATCCGGATTTCCGCCATCTTAGATCATAGAATTCAAAAGATCCTAGCGAACCTCGATATATTTTCAAAGTATTCAAACCCACAATTTGGATACAAGGGTACTAGGTTGGCCCAAAATGTTTGTACTACCCGCAATTACCGAGCTTTTAGTGAAAGCCCTTTTTTGGTCAAACATTACCTTTTGACATTCGAACAATCCACCACTTGGCAAGATCAAAAGCGAATTTGTCACTTGAGTGCAAAAGCTTTTATAGAACTGTTAAAAAGCTCATTTGAAAGCTTTTGCGGTAAGTGGGCCTGAAGTGTTTGCGACTGTTTTGTCGTTAATTTGACATGTTATTAGTGAAATTGGAATCAGTGACAGTTTTCGTCAACAATCTTTTAAATATGAAATCTTCCTTGTTGGTTTTAGGTGTTATAAATCTTTATTTAGGTAGGTTTCCTACATCATGTCCTATTCCCCGTAGGGTAGACATAAACAACAGAGCACCATGCGCATCTATTCTGACATACATCTCTCTCTTTATTCAGAGAACTGTGATAGAGTTGTTTAAAAAAGACTTTCATAAAGCCCTCATTTATACTCAAGAGATGAGCAATAAAGAAATGTAAATACATTTCTTTACAGACTTTAACAATCGCTGACGTAATACAAACTGAATCGCAGAAAATCATAATGTTACTTTTAAAGTCAGGACATGGTCACCATGGTAAGGATACCAAACAATTGATGGGCCAAATAGTAAATACAGGTTCTACATTATCTTTACTTTTAACATCACCAGCGCCAGCATTCGCAAATGAGGTAGGCAGAGCATACTAAGATGTAATACCTCTTATGGTACAACTTAGTACCTTGAAATAGTTCAGTCTAACACATATCGTTGCCCTTTCGAAATGCCACGAGTGCGTCGGCCTACAAATGCCGTGGTATTTCACCTGAATAGGTTCCACGGTATAGCTTAGTTACTTTAGTAACCTGTTACTGCGCGAAGTGCGGTTAGAATGGCGTGGTGGAACGTCTCCAGCAGAGTGTGTAGGTTTTTGGGTTTAATTTTAAGGAATGAATACCTATGTCAATTGTCAACGTAGCAAGGGGAACAAAGTAGTCTCTGCCTACAGCTGTGGGAAAGAGTGACTGTATGTATATTCCAATCAAATAAAAAACTCCACTGACTTAAAATGGAGTGATTCTGTTCACATTTATATCATCATCAAGTTTTTAATTAAGTACATACTACAGCCTGTTGCTTATGGCAACCCTTTTCCATAGTTGCCTGTTACGACTTCAACGAAACAAATGGACAGGTCTAATCTCAATATCTTGTTACGGCCAGCGTTGTCAATGCTTACATTCTGCGATTGTTTATATTTTTTGTCATTTTACGTAAAATTTGGTCACTATCTAGTGAACAAATGAATAACTAATTTAATCCTCATTAAGTGTCTCTAAGTGTATTAACTAGACTATACATTTTTCGTCCTAATGACGTCACTACTTCGTTAAATAAAGTAGACACAACGAGGAGCCGGGGAAAAAAGTTCCGAGGAAATATGTATAATGAGTAAAGTTTTCCAATTACATATTATGTAGTTTGTTCGCGAAAAAAAGTATCGAGGCACGTCTTAACTTGCAGCTCGCGTTACTTGGAGTTCTTGTAACTTGAATGTAGTAAGTGTAATTAAAGAGGAACGTTTTTCTTTGAATGACGAGTTTGTGTCCGACGAGACAGAATTTGAACTGATGTACCATATAGTATGCTGATAATTAAAGATACACAATTGATAATTAAAGACACGCTTTAAAAATAGACTTTTCAACGGCTTATTTCATTGATCGCTACAAAATTATTTATTGTTACGTTGAAATTCAGCGATTTAGCTTGGTACATTTAAGTTATGCGATGTAACTGAGTAAATAAATTCATGTGGCGAATAAACAAATAGAACATTTTGTATAGAAGTTCTGCGACCAAAATTTTAATGATGATGATGAACCTATAGTAAACATACACTTCACACGATAAAAATATTTTTCCACAGTCATTAACAGTGGCAACCCCAAAGAATTTTCCCGCGCACGCCATAAAATAAATTAATACAAATTTGGCCGCAAGCAGGACTCCATGCCACAATTTGTATTTCGAATGCATATAAATCGAATTAAGAACGAGTAAAACACAATTCAAATTTAATATTGCTATTGTAAATATTTATTATTGTCTCTCAGACGTGGTCTTAAGGTGTGAATTGCAGTGAGTTTTACTTGGTACTACGCACGGGGAATTGTGCAATCTAATTGTAAAGAAAAACACATGGGGTACCAGTGTTGCTAGGGCTTATAATACAATTAATAATAATCAATTCAATGTTTGGGGGAACACTTCTTTATTGACTGAGCAAAATTAAATTAATGATGGCTGGTGTCTCTTTAAAAATGTAAATAAATCTCTATCAAAGAGAAGCGTTGCCTGAATAAGTAAGTAAGCATGTAATTGTACAAAACACGATAAATGCAAAGGCGGATTAATCCCTTAAGAAAACTTTAGAAAAAACAAAGGCTTTCAAACTATTTATTTTAAACTGATAAAGAAAATAGAAAATTCTAAAGATTAAATGACTCAAAATAGCACACATATTAAATAAGCACAAAGAAAATGTTCCGATACCTCATTTATTACAAAACTGGCAACACCTGAGCACAAAACAAAGCGCACAAAAGGTTAAAAAAGGCTAAGACCCGTGACATAGAAGAAATAATTAACAAAACATACAGAAATGAACCGGGAAGAACGAACCGGCGAAATCTAATTATTTTTCCCCGCCATGACAGCTTTGGCGCGCTTTTCTCGCTTCAAAATGGCGGACGAAAATGGCGGGAGCGAAACGTCAACAGAAATGTTATGAGGCAAGGACAAGCAGGCAACCACTAAGCCTCTGAGCTTTCTATTTATAAATATTCTTATAAGGGACAGGTTTCAGGGAATTATTTTTCGGTTTTTACAATGTTTCGTTTGAGGAAATCAAAAATAGAGCTTGTTTCAATTAGGCATGATTTTGGTGATTTGTAATGTGACAACAGTAAAGTTTTTACCTACATAGGTAGATTCTGGATGGGTAAGTATGGGCTCATAATTCGATCCATGTACGTGAGTCTCTGGAATAGAAAAAATTACGAGTCTTGAATATAGTGGTCGGTAAAAGTGTAGGCCAGATTTTAAGTGCCAAAAAATCGGGCCATGTTTGATGCCGCCAGCTATACCTAATTAATACTTAAATATTTATTTTAAAATGTTTAAACTTTTCTCAGAAAATATGTCAAATTTAAAAATTGCTATACACTTAGCCACTGCTCAGGAGAGGGTACTATTTTGAGAGTTCTGCCTAGATTATTTGGGAAAACATGAGTCATATTAATATCATAAGTTATTGTTGTATTGGTATCAATTTTAATATATTTTGGAAACCGTTCTATCCTAAATTCCAAATTTTGTAATGTTTCGTCTTATTACTTAAGTTTTTCCCATACGATTCGTTTCCCTTTGTTCCTTAATGTACCAAAAAAAAACAAATGAAGAGAATATTTTTTAAAGAGATTTTACCACCAACCGAGCTTCTCAGTCGACTGCATGAAATAACTCAACATACAGGGTGTAGCTTTCTTGCAATCCCCAAAACTAATTCCAGTCAGACTAAGTACAGCATTAGACTGAAAGTGATTTAATTCCACAAACTACTAATGCACTAATGAAAGGAGCAAGTCACTCAATCGGGGGTGGCATAAAACGCCCATTACTGGATGCATTTATACTACTAATTATAGGGAGTGAGTGCCCTGTGTAATGTGACCATGGGTTTCTGCCAAAATAGGATATTGTTTTTTATCTGAAGGTGGTTTTCGTGACGTATCGGTAAGAGTCAAAATTTTGGATGGTAACTGATTTCAAAAATAGCAGGTCTTGAATATCAAAAGATCACGCACTAAAGTTTGGGTAGACATGTCAAAAAAATTAAGAGTTTACATCCTTAATTTATACAACTCATCAGCAACAAATCTCTTGTAGAAAAGAAAACCTAAGTGGTGCTCTAAAGTTCACTCAATAGGTCGATTTTCAGGTGAAAAGTAACTTGTTAATTCTGTTATTTTATAGTAAAAAGTTTTGTTTTGTTAAAGCCATTAATGTACAATTGTACATCCACGCATACATTCTCCTTTAATACGTACAGGCAACGCATCAAAATAGAAAAGTCCTGTCCCAAACGAGACGTATGGTCACCGTCACGATTTGGGGCGAGTCTGTGACGATTTTCTTTTGTTCGCGTCATGTGTCAATGAGGGGGATTCGTTACTGGTTGATTGGGGCTATTTGGGATACTATTCTCTTAATGTGTTACATGTATGGCTCTATTAGAAATAAGGAATAGTTGTGCTTATTTTATTCTACTAAACGAAGATATTATAATTTAGTCTTGAAATAAAAAATAAAAACAACTTCTTAGAAGCAGTCCAGACTGCAACCGTCGCTGCATGCCAAACCAACCAATCACCGAGTAGCGTAATGTTACAAAATAGAAGTAATTTTAATAAAGGAATGGCGTTGTAGTTAATAAGCTCAACTCACACTCACACTCAAATTCAATAAAAAAAGGCTTAATTTTATGTTTTTTGTTCCCTGACTGTAAATAAAAAAAAGTGACGAGAACTTTAAACAGTACAGCTTTTTTCGTTTTTTTCCGTGCTCCCATTTTTTAAGATCTGGAGTGTCAAATGAAACACAGCACTCCACTTTTAACCAACCAACGCGCCCGTCAATTATAATGATTAATGGGAAGGGAAATATACAAATGCTTAAATATTCCAAGTGTAATTACACGGGGGTGCTTTATTATAGGCCGAAAAAGATATTATCTCATTGATAAATCTATTTGTACGTAATTGTAGAGAAAATATTTTGATTACTGATTTTTTGAATAACTTATTTGATATGACACGCTTGTTTTGGGTTTGATTACTGTGCTTTGATTTTAAGCCAATAATACATACATACAATATGAGTCAGAATCGCGAAAGTTTAAAACATTACATACATACAACATCCCTGTATTCCCAAATAGAGTTAGCAGAGCACCCAAAAAATATTGACAGAACCATGATTATTACACGTTTTGTAGCTACGTTTATATTTATAACCATAACAGGTTACTAGTCTTTGAATATTTTTGAAGTTAATGTTCCCGATCGCAGACTTTAGTATTAAGAAATAAACCTAAAACCACACATATAGTACTATGACGAGTGTGCGTCATTAAAGCAAACAGGTATCAAACCAAACATCGCTTCCTTCCATAATCTCCAAAACCGGAGATTGGAAACCATCGAATTCGATTCATCCTTTATTATTTCACCGCACACCTAATAAGACCCTGTATAAGCTCGCTTATACAGGGTGGGTGTTCACGCTCATACATATTAATCCGGCGGGTGACGCATTGAATGACTCTCGACAGCTTTCGGGGCACCCTGTATTTACTGCAGTCTGAAGCGATATTGCAGCGGTTTTGGTTTATAACGAGATTGAGGCTCCGTAAATTTGCATATTAAAAATATAGTAATGATACCTACGTTTAAAAATGATACGTTTTTAGCGAATAATTACAATAAAGGTGGTTTTTTTATTTGCGTTATCCAAAAAAAAATGTAGCTAAATCGACAATTACCCATTAAATACTGAATTCTGGATTCGCATTTTCGACGATAAAAAAATAGTTAGAAATCAAGTAGGTTAGGTTTGTTTTATGACCATACATAACAATTGCTCCTGAAATAAAATGTTTAGAAAAACTAAAGATATGGCATATGAGTGTTACTGGTCAGTTAACTAAAGCTGGCACGTAAAACAGACGTACGCATTGGGTTTGTGTAGTATCTGTGAATTAGTACGCGGCGTGACTTTGCACTGCATACGTATCATGAAAAGTCTGCCCGATTTGATCAAAGTTATTAATTTTAGACAAACTGTTTAGCGATATTGCACAAGTGTGAGTACTGTGAACGTGCCAGTTTTACTTAACTGACCTATAGGACAACTGATCATTATGAGAAAACGTCAGGGACTGCAAAAAGGGCTTAAAAGAGATCTAGATACAGACCCTGTTTTAGCCAAGCCAATCGATTCGACTATCATTCTGTACAGACACGTACAGATCCCTGACAAACAGAATCCCATACCGTCAGAACCAAAAGTGCTCTATTTAAAACCAATCATCAAAAACCGTCCTAGAATAATACTTATCCGTAGGATTGCTTCGGTTAATTAAATTAGGGGTTCGTTTATTTAGGACTATCGGTTTATCTTGAACCGGAATGAACCCCTGACCTGAACCTTGTAGGGTTACTAGGTTGAAATTGAAATTCCCCGCAAATTTTTAGGGGGATTTGGGCGACTTCTGGTTGTACTGTGTAGTTTTGCGTATGATGCTTGCACTGTCGTGCTACCTAAGTGTGGGGAGGGGGGGAATTACATTACATAGAATACTGTGGTTGTCCTTTGCGTTATGCTTTCGCGTTGTTGGTCGTTGTGGTGGTGACGACATTTTGCTTACCGTCAGGCTTCCCATAACATTACCAAACTCAAAACGTTCAAAAGAAGACAAAATGTTACAAAAGAAATTGACATAGATACATACATATCCTCACGTCTGTATTCCCAAGAGGGGTAGGCAGAGCACATGAATTCAAAAATCCAGTGTCACGTTTAGCAATTTCAGGGTAACCAGATAATTAAACGTAATATTGCAGTGACAGGTTGCTAGCCCATTGCCCACAATACACTAACCCTTTCCCAGAGTCAACTCTTACGACACCCACGGGAAGAAAGGGGGAGGTGCTATTCTAACCCGGCACAACACGGGGAAAAGAAATTGATTGCAACACTAATATGGGATCATATCGATGTTCCAACCAGATTTCATAAAAAAATACGCCATTTGTTATTAGATTTTTGTTAATCAGAATGAAAGGAACACTTATTTTGTATCATCAATTTAAAGCCAAAATCTCTCTATTCTATGTTACTTGAGGGGGAAATCCCCGAGATTCTGGGGAAATTATCCCACTTTGGCAACCCAACTCTGCTGATTCGTTTGATTGTATTCAGCGCGGTACAAATAGTTCATGGTTCTTTGAGATATAGGTCGGGAAAGGTGTTAACTGTACAGTCAGCAACAAAGATTTCCACACGGTTAAAGTACCAAAATTGTATACGCTCTTATATTCATAACTTTAAGGTTGTGTGTTCACTCATGGCATTGTCCGAGTCGACATTTTCTTTGTTAGCTGTACTTTATAAACAGGGTGCTGCAAAATTGGGGTCTGTATTCTGAAACACGTTTTCGAGTCTTATAGAAATCCGGAAATGTATGTATGTACTATGTTTTGGGAAACTGAGTTGACTGCTACATGTGATAATACTTATAGAGGTACAACTTTTGCAATTGCGATGGCTTGACTTTGACGTAATTTGTGTCTGTGTCCTTTGTGGTGTCATGTCAGGGTAGAACAACGTGTGTCCATTTCTTCCTTAATTGTCGTAAGAAGCGACTAAGGGAATTAGGTTTAGGTGTGCTTTGGGCGACAGGTCAGCACCCTGTCACTATCATCCATCTGCTTTCAAACCAAAAATTATGCTAGAAGTGGCTGCGAAGCGTGAAATAGTCATAATCATGGACTAAAGATACGAGTATAGGTTAAGGTATATTTTAGGCGAAGGGCTAGCAACCTGTCACTACAGTACCCCTTAACTTAAAACCTAAAAAAAATGGCAGAAGTGGCTACAAAACATGAAACACTCATGGATTTGTCTATGAAGCGATTCGTGTGCTCTGCCTACCTCATTTCGGAAAAAAGGCATGATGTAATTATAAATTGATGCTTCTAATATAATACATGAAGCCAAAGTACACCCGATGCATAATCACGGGTAGGCGTCACTAGTGTGACCAAACAAATGTAACAGAGGAGACATAATCCACGGACAACATGTGGCGTGATCGCGATCCGCCATGCCACTGATTAATGGGCACCCTAGCCCTAAGGGCGGCTCCACACGCGTATAATTATAAGAATTTCGTTTTCACATGCGAAAGAAGTATTATGGAAAACATCCGTGAGGTGTCGGGTTTAGAATGGGTGTTGTAAGATGCGACTAATAAAATGATATAAAATGTACTGCGGCTACGACACCCGATTAAAAATCGTGCGGGCGCCCAACGCGGTGGGAACGGGGGCTAAGGAGGTTTAGATTGCAAGAATAATATAATTATGAAGTAATAATTATAACGACTATCTAAAATAGATGATCATTATACGGCGAAGATAAAAAGTAAGTCGGTTTATGCACGAAACTGAAGAATTTCGTATAAAACTAAACTTTTAACTATTAATTTAAATTACAATCCCAATGGCGTAAGCAGAGCACACAAAACGTTATATAGTAAAAACTATGACCATTTCACGTACAACTTCAGGTTCAAACATAGACGAAAGAAGTACAATAGTGACAGACTTTTAACTTCTGAAACCCAAAGTGTTTTTTTTTGTGTTCAATAAAGAACATTTCATTGTTAGTCGAAACAGAAAGCAGTTTATTTGCTTTATAAATTTTCACTATTTGCATAAAAACTAAATCTGGCATCAGTCCATTTATAAAAAGTTTAGCCGCCAAAATATTTCAGCCGTTGTGTTTAAGCCTAAGCAAAACTCCAACGGTCATAGTTTTTCCCGCCATTCCATTGTTACCAACTTTAATGTAGGCATGACAGGTCGAGATTCCTTTCTGTATACAAAAAGACCTATGTTGTACGCATTGTGAAGTGACTTACGTCGTTTTGAGTCTGGCTAGGAGTGGAAGTTGGGAACATTTTGAAGTTAGAACGTTAGAACTAACAATTCGTATTGGCATAATATTTTGACGTTTGACTTTTTTGTGTGTTTGTTTGAACGAAAAAAGCGTAGAAGTGATTTAGAAATTTGATGTTTTGCAGCTTTATTTACATAAATTTTAATTGAGATAGTTGTTACTTATTCACGGACATTTTAAGTTTTGTATCCAATATGATTTTGTGTCCTGTAAAAATGTTCTTGCGATAAACAAAATTAAATTCCTGCAAACTTTTTCCGTTGTAATTGTAAGGATACATTCCCTTTGACCGAACGGCCCATAAAAAAGAATCCCCATTCACACAGGCACACAATGTTCTCAAAACCAAATACACAATCCACGTATCTAATTACACGTAAAACCTTGTCACCCTACGCCAGTGACGAGCGGCACTTGAGGGTTAAATTCTGTTATTTATGTCCGACATTTTGAATTTCCCTGAATTTGGGTTTTGGATTGTTTCAGGTTATTTTATAAGGGTTACACGGGACGGGAAATGATGTGTCAGTTTATTGTTCAGTTTCGTTCTATTAATAGAAGACTGAGCTCATTTTGTTTCGTAAAATGTAATATGTTATGCTAAAGAACCTTTTCACGTGATGCGTAAAAGAGGTGATGTCAGTTAAAGCGTTCTCACACACACCGACACACTTGTGAATGTATATCATATAGTGTCATAATCCTGCAGAGAGGATGGATGAAAGAAGATTGACTAAACAGATGACTATGCTGGAAGTGTGAATGGATGTGTTTGGAGACCTAGACGGACGTTCCGTGACCAAATCGTAGTCGTTTTAGAAAAAGGTCAGGTCAAGAGTACCCGAAATCGACGAACATGTATGAAGAAACTAATGAACGTGGATGAAGCAAAAGAGGTATGTCAGGATCGTAGCTAATGGAACAAAGTAGTCTCTGCCTACCCCTGTGGGAAAGGGTGCTGATGGTATGTATGTATATGTAAGTCATAATCCTACTAAAAACTAATGGAAAACAAATCACAGCCAAGGTAGTTCTCTTGAAAGGGTTGCAGAATCGTGTTTATAAACGCTCCTCGGCAACCGCGCTTGGACTGGCCCCAACTATTCCGAGATATCGTGTACAGTCATGAACCGGGATTGTTGAGCCACTTGCCATTGTTCGCAATTTAGACGTGTAATCAATGACCGCTGTGACGGACTAGATGTCAGCTATTGGATTAGTATTACACGACCAAGTTACATAGGTAAGTGGATCAACAATCCCTGTTCGCGATGGTACCTGTGAGCGGTGCTCGAGCGCACTTTGTATGGAGATTGACTTCTCTACCTATTTATAACAGCCCGCCGTGCAAGCTTTCAGTTTTATATTTACAGATCTAAAATATCCAATTTTCTATTGTAGGAGAATATGCCGGTAATATCGATTTTTAATCTGAGTTTCCAGCGAGAATAGATATCCAACGAGATCAGACTAACTTGAGTTTCTAGATTAAACTACTTTCTTTTAGAACTTCTGGTATATACTCGAGTTCAGCAGATCGAACCGTTCAAACATAGATATAAGTACAATAGTGGCATTGCTAGCCTGTCGCCTAAAGCATACCCCAGCTCATTTCTTTAATCGATTCTTACGACATCCACGGTAGAAACGGAGAGGTGTTATTCTAAACCCCACACCACATAGGGGACCATGATTTAATAAAAGAAACAAATCAGTGTCAGATGGACCCACAAGCGATGTCAATAGGTAAGTATCCTTTTTAATTTTTGAGGAACGAAACTTTTAAATTTGGAACCGTCAACCAACTCCCTCTATCCGCTATATTGCGGCCACAGACTAGAGTAAACTTCGCTAACTAGTATTCCAATCAGTGCTGCCATCGTCGAAAATTGCCTATGATTTATGTGTCTGCACAGATTTTGGCCGCTGTAAGGGAATTTAATGGATATCTAGATACTAATCTAATATTCATGTTTAATTTACGACTAAAGATGGCGACAGTGTTGCCATTACCAAATTGGGGAATAGACCGGCGTATTTTAGAAGACGTACCTGTAACAAAAAAAAAAAACAAATTAGTTCAAGTTGGAAATATTTTGAAAATAGAATGTACGCTTTTAAAAACATGATTTTGTACACAAAAAAAGGTTAGATTAGATACATCCCAGAGGCTAAATGGATTTTTCAACTAGTTCTAACAATGGGCTGCTCGTAAAATACATCGCTATTTTTATACTGGCAATAGATACTCAGTCGCTATACACCGCTGCCACAATCGTAAAAAAAAAACAAAAATGTAACTGAAATATTACAAACAAAATGGCCGCCGCGCCGGACACCGGATATTGGATAGAGGCATCGAATATTCTATTTTATATCGGGCTTAATTATCTTTGGCCGGTTTCGCGCTATTGCCTTCGCTGTTCCTACGTTTATAATCTATGGTTTTTCTTTTTTTTCACAACTTTTTCAGTTGACATAATGTCGACGCCGGTTTTTAGACCTATACTGCCGTTGACTTAGGGAATGATTAGAGCGGTACAAAAAAATCAAATGTAGAATGGTATAGCTTCATTTTGTAACGGTCGATTTTAACCGTATAATAAAAAACTCGCGTAACCACAGATTCAAAACATGAGACTAGTGTGTAAGGTTTCATAAGCGGGCTCGAACGCATGTTCCTGTGGTCAGATATACCACAGATTATAGTATTCTGTTGCCAGTACCACATTCTTATGCTCTTCAAGGGTTTCTTATTCTTTATGAACATATCGCATGCGTATAAAGAAACGTTTTAAAATAGAATAAGTTTGGTTTCCATTACAAAATGTCTGACTCTAGGGCCGAGCTAATGCCTTGAAGAGTTGATACGTCACGCCTGTATTCATATTTGTAGGTAGAGCACACGAAAAGTTACAAAATCAAACCCATGACTATTTCGGTCTTTACAGTCCACTTTAAGCATAATCTTAGATTTGAAAATAGGTGGAGGAGGGACAGGTTATTAGCGCGTGACCTAAAGATTACCTAAACCTGTTCCCTTAGTCACCTCTTACGACATCCAAGGAAGAAATGGAGGTGTAAGTAGAGTTCAAAAGTTCTTATTGCAATATTTCTAAAACCATTGATCAGACCTTGTTGAAAGTAGACACAGAGGCAACGTAATCAAAGTCCCTTTCATAAAAGCTGCATCCGAATTGATATCTCAGTTAAAGAGCTACGACGTTGCAGACAGACAAACGTGCAACTAATAACCCTCATTTTCCACCACGGCTTACCATTATTCTGATAACATAAAGCATTAGGTACTCCATAATATCACGGCAAATTAAACGCAGAATAATACGATATCACTAGGAAAACATAAAAATACAGGAGTAAAATCACTTCGTATGTAGGAAGTTATAAAAATGCACGGGGTTTTCTGTTAACATACATACATCTGAGATGAATAAGTATAGTGATAGTATAATAAGATTTTCTATGAGTATCACTACCCCATTCATTATTGTCAGGAAACCTGTAACACGTTCACCGTAATTGAATGCAGCTATAGTTAATCTCATCTCATATAACATATAACCAACATGCAATCTTATTAGTTTTGTGGATAATATGGAACATGCTTGTATTTCTTCACAAATGAGGTAGGAAGAGCACACGAAATTCATACTATTAGCACAATTTTTAGGTACAAAACTAGATAAAAGGTAAAACAGGGGCAGGTTCGCCCAAGATGTATCTTAATCTATTTTCCTCAGTCGCCTCTTAATAGATCCACGGAGGAAATAGAGAGGTGTTATTCGAAATCCGATACCAAACAGGAATTTTCGAAATAGGGAATATTGAAATTTTTGTGATTCAAGAGAAAGGTTTACATTTATAATCCACGCAAAGTACCCATATACCAATTTGATTCGCTTATGAGTAGATTAGAAATATTAGAATCGCATATGTGTAGCATGAATAGGGAAGGAATTTGGATGTTATGTTTGTAAGACTAGCGACACGCCCTGGCTTTACACCGGTACAAATTTAAGTATACTTACTACAGAATTACGAGATCATGTTAGTAACCTCTGAAATTATCAGTATTTCTCTAATATTAACATGGGAAGTATTACCCAAGCAAGAAGGGACTTTAGGTTCTATGTCGACGACTGGTTTTGGTGTTGCACTGTGTTTATAATTAGACATTAAATGCAGTGTAACAAAAGGCCTTAATGTGAGCACCAAGTGACATCATATTTGGTATTTTGGGGTGATTTGGAATAAATGGGGATGCCAAAGGCGTTTCGAATATTGGGATAAAATTAATAGCCGACTGTTTTCTCCCATGCGGTGTTGGGTTTAGAATAACACCTCTCCATTTCTTCCGTGGATGTCGTAAGCGACTAAGGAAGCCACTTGTAACTCGTGTAATACTAATCCAATAGCTAACATCTAGTCGTTCACATCGGTCGTTGATTACACGTCTAAATTGCGAACAGTGTTAAGTGGCTCAACACTCCCGGTTCGTGACGGTACATTTTAGGCGATAGGCTAGCAACCTGTCACTATTGTACAACATACTTCTTTCATCTATGTTTAAACCTAACATTATGCAAAATTTGGGTGATTTGGATATAAATGTAGCTAGAAACGTGAAATAGTCTTGATATGATGACATGAGTAACATAGAAGACATGAAGGCGACGACAAGAGATCTGCGTCAGCATTGTAAATAAATAACAATACGAAATAGTCATTGGACAGACCCTTTCAATCTAGACATAACGTATATAATAATACTATTACTATACTGTAACTGTGTGTGATGTCCCGTGTGGTGCCGGGTTAGAATAGCACCTCCCCCTTTCTTCCCGTGGGTGTCGTAAGAGTCGACTCTGGGAAAGGGTTAGTGTATTGTGGGCGATGGGCTAGCAACCCGTCACTGCAATATCACGTTTAACTTCTAGACCCTGATATTGCTAAGCGTGGCACTGGATTTTTGAATTCTTGGGAATAGAGGCGTGAGAATATGTATGTATGTATTACTATACTAACGAATATAATACCATTCGGCAAACAACTTGGCACAATCTTAGAGAGAGAGAGAGAGAATAAGTTTACGCAACTTTTTTCCAGGTTAAACCGATGTGCGAATTCACTCTCTCCCTCTAAAATCATGCCATCTAGCTTGCCGGAGACTATCAGAAATTCAAAATGGTGGTTCAGGGCTGAGTGATACAGAATACAGGATGAAGTATGCCGTTATCACCGGCGTAAAGTGCTTTTATGTGAACTAAGGTTATAAGCAACGGAATGGTTAAATAACTACGTGATAAAGTTTGGGTAACAATGTAGCATTCTTTACGTGTGATGAATTATAGGAAGGTAACAGGGTGATAGTATTTTCGGAGAAAAAACGTAACTTTGTTACAATAAGTTTGTAATGATGTAATGATGTTGTAAGTTTGAAGTTTGAGGGAGGAAAACGTTTAGTGAGAAAGGGTACTAAGTATTTTCAGTCAACGTTTAATGTTGAAGAATGTATAATGTAGACGTGTGGAATGCTCCGTGTGTCGGGTTTAGAACAACATCTTTCCATTTCTTCCGTGGATGCCGAAAGCGACTGAGGGAATAGGTTTATGTTTTAGGCGACAGGCTAGCAGCAGCCTGTCACTACTATATCTGTCAACTCAAAACTTAACCCGGCGAGCATGACCCAGGGTATCTCATACCCTGACATTACTAAAAAGTGCTAGCATTTTTTAAATTTTTGCCTGACAACACTAGCCCGCTCAGTAGCTGGAGGGAGGGATGTGCGAGAGGGGATAGTGGCGTGATGGCAGTGTGACGTAAGCCGTCCGCCGGAATATATGTGCACGGACCTCCTTCGGGTATGTCACACCCTGCGTCATTTCAAACGTATTTTTTTACGTAGTCATAAAAATGTTTATTTTCAGTTTTTTTAGTTATTTAAAGGTTTGCGATGGTGAGATTTGAGTTTATTTAATTTGTTTTAGTTGTTTCTTTTAGTTTTTCATCAAAATGGATAATGAGAGGAAAGAAAAAAAAATCGTGCCATGTTAGAGGAGGTAGGGTCAGATTGCTCTGATCTATCCAGTTCGGAAGACAAAACTTATCATTGCAGAGAGCATGAAGTACAGTATGACTTGGAACAAGAGGCCGACGAACCAGTTGATATATCGACCAACTCTATACAGGAATAAAATATAGCAAAACAATCAAACAGCGACCCTGATGAAGATTTATCCTTACCAAAATTTATGTGCGGGAACTGTGCTGATGCGGACAGTAGTGATTAAGCATAATTTACACATAAAAAAATATTTTTATGCTTTATCAAAGAGAGGATCTCATTATCTTTTAGTAAAAAGTTGATTTTTATTCTAAATACTGTTAATTTTGTTGATTTGTTGGTTTTTTGTAAACACCTTAACTTCTCTTACTATAATTACATAGTATAAGATAAGTACTAATAAATAAAAATAATTTCATGATTAAAACTTGTGTTTGATTGAGTCTCATAAAATAATCCATTAATAAACAATATACATCACAAAATATCAAATAAAATGAATATAAACTATTTTATGGTACATTACGTTACGGGCATGTCATACCCTGCCTCATGCTTGATGTAACTTTTTTTCACGTCATGCTCGCCGGGTTAAACAATATACTAGAAGTGGACATGAAACGTAGAATTGTCACGGTTTTTTACGTTTCGTGTACTCTATTTACCCCGTGGCAGAGGACGGGCTTGATGTAAGTATGTATGTGTGTGATAGATGATAATAAAAACATTTTAATTAAACTAATCCTTCCCCGTTTACGTCAAAAATGTTACATTAATTACCAATCAATATCAAGCATCTCCCAATAAATTCCACTTAAAAAGAAAATTACTTATTCTTAGATTATTTCCAGCAAAGTCCGTTCAAGAGCTCAGTTATTTTCCATCAGAAAGACTCAATTTTCGACCTAAGAGGCTACAAATTGGAGTCGATATTCGAAGGGGAAATTCTCGATAGAAAATTACATATTTCAAAGGATTCGGTCCACGCTTAATCTCCGAATTACACATTTTATCACGAAGTAGAGAGACTCGATAAATATATCTATGGAGTTTATTATTAAATATTCAATGGAGTGACGTCAGCTCGTAAAGTGTCATAATACGCGAATTAGGGGGTAGGTCACGTATTTCTAGATTCTTCTAAGAACCTGGAAATTAATTAAGTTGAAGATTGAATGGAAATACTAGATATGAACGTCATGCCTGTATTCCTAAATGAGGTAAGCAAAGCGCACGAAATGATATACAGCCAAAGTGGCATTGAAGATGTTTAAATGATGGATGTTGACATACAAATGTGCGTAAATACAATGAAATTAGCTTATTCGATTGACAAATTCTATTGAAGAATACTATAAGTACTTAAGGACTAACTGACACAGGTGTCAATCTTCCAACATGATATTATAACACTTCCCTTTTGCCTTCGATCAAACCTAAATGAATTAAAAAAAACTGCGAATCCACAAATACTTTGGGCACATCACGCGCAACGAGGGCTCCATGAAACGTTTGGTGGTGCAGGGGAAAGTCGAGGGAAAAAGATCTCGTGGCCGCTCCCCAACACGATGGACAGATCTCATCAAGTCCATCACAGGGAACTCGATCAACGATTGTTCCCACTCCACCAGAAACAGAAACGCGTGGCGACGGGTCGCAAGCTTCGAATTTAACATGACCACGACCACTCTGTCAAGAGTGTACGACTAGGAAGGAAGACAAATAAAAAAAACATCGATGTATACAAGTTCTGAGGTAACAACACACTTTAAAAGAAAATAAGAAATCATCAAAACATTTATAAATACTTTAACAAGTTCGTGTCTGAAATTTCGTAAAATTCTGTCGCGATCAGCATTCGCGGAGTTAATCAACTTACTTAAAAAAAGTAAAAAAAAACTTTTAAGTAAAACGGTTTTATTTTAGTCTAATCAATGTATATAAAACCGTTTTACTTAAAAGTTTTTTTTACTTTTTTTTTCGAGTTTTTAGTTTTTTTTTTAATTTATATAATGCACTGTATTCTCCTTGCAAAGACCTTTCAATTAATACCCATATTGATGGGGTTGATAAGAATTAGGTCATCCGCCATTTTGTAGCGGCGGCCATTTCGAATTTACAATGACAATGAATATACATTGTTGTATTGTCACCACAACTAAAAGCGCATACCGAATTTCAAATCAATCAGTTGACGGAAAGAGGGTAAAATTTCAATTTCTAAATTTGAACCAACAAAGACCAAAGAAGGACTAAAACAAACAGGGTAAGCTAAGTAAAACCGTTTAAAAAAGACGCCAAGACGCCATGTGAGCATGTGACAGAGTCCTATCACCACAAAATTTTAAGAATATTCTAGTGAATTTATCAAATTTACTTTACAAAATGGCGACAGCAGAAAAACTCAACGTCAATAGACAGTCGCAAAAAACGTGAATCAGCGAAGATATCACAAACAAACCCTAATGTGACACCTGACAACTAAAAATATCATATCTCTCGCATTTTCTGGAAAATTCCATCAGCCCACAAATTGGTGCACAAATGGAGGCGATTCCAATTTTAAAATCGGCGAGAGAAGGAAAGGATGGAGGCGCTAAAGGGTTCTGTCGATGAAAAATAATATCTCATTGCTATACTAAAATCATTGTTCTAACATCAAAAATGACCTTTATTCATGACTTTTTGTCTGAAGCTTTAACATTCCTAGTTTCTTCGTGTATATCTAACACACATCACGCTTGGGGCATCTAAACGGGTTGGGAGAGAAACGTTACATACAAGAAACAAGGCATATTCAACAATTTTCGTTGCCACCATCGGCATATCTTTAGTCTGATAAAAAACGTATAACAGTGCTTGGTAGCCTTTTGTCTAAATCACACTTTAACCTATTTTCCTTGGTCGCATGAAATGAATAAGGCGATTTAGCACAGCAACCACGAATTGCATCGTCACTGGATGGAACTATCTGTCACCTTTTATCATTTCTAATTAGACAGTGACAGGTATAGTCTATCTCGATTCTCACACCAAAGACTCAAAGCACGCAGACTTTTGTCCTCCCACGGACCCCTAAATTCTATGAAACTGCATCGGTCCCTGCAAGTCTGTGAAAGTAATGTTCTTAATAGAACTCCTAACATGTGACACTAAGTGAGATAGCTTCAGCTTAGTTATGAGGGTAGATATACATCCCGAAGATATTGGATACTGAATTCTTAATTTAGCATTAAGTTTATCTTTGGATACGGGGTATGGTAGTTGGAGATTATTATTTTGGATAAATCGGGGCGCTAGATTTGAATACACACATACACTAGCTTTCCGCCCGCAGCTTCGCCCGCGTGGAATTTGGTTATATTGCGGTATAAAGCAAACATTCCCTCGGAAACATCATTTTTTTTTCGGGATAAAAAGTACACTTTTATTTTAATCCGGACTTCTGACTTTACATCTGCAAAATTTCAAAGCAATCGGTTCAGTAGTTACGGTGTGAAAGCGGAACAAACAAACAAACTCACTTTCCGGTTTATAATATTAGTAAGGAAGTAAGGATAAAGTAGGTAGAGTATACGAAACGTTTCACAGCCAAAATTACGACCACTCCACGTTTCGTTGCCATTTATAGTATAATTTCAGGATTTAAG
Organism: Adoxophyes honmai; assembly: GCA_005406045.1. Classification (NCBI taxonomy): domain Eukaryota; kingdom Metazoa; phylum Arthropoda; class Insecta; order Lepidoptera; family Tortricidae; genus Adoxophyes; species Adoxophyes honmai. The sequence continues at coordinate 267,639 of BHDV01004023.1, read as the reverse complement.
GAGTACAATAATGACCGGTTTGTAGCCATATTACACAAATTTAAAAGACATGTAATTGTGCCAATATTTCGAAATTGGGTAGGCAGAGTACTCGAAACTTTACCAAGTTTACAACTTTACACAACAAAACAACTTTACAAAACCGTGACTATTTCAGGTTTGGGAGCCATTTGAGTGGAGTGATTTTAAACCCAACATAATTTTGCTGATAGCTATCACAAAATAAAAAAGTATTTTCATTTAAAGTCGAGAATAAAAACTATTCCAGGTTCAGATGAGTTTCTATAAATACGTTCAAAGGACATCTTACGCAAAATATTTCTGACGTTTCGTAATATTTCGAATACTTTCTCAAGTCGGAAATTAGACGTCGGAAATATCGAAAGGTAGGACAGCGCTTACAAATTAGATACGTTCTTTTATTTTGGGTTTCTGCATCTTTAAAAACACATTCAATCTTTGTTCGAAGACTTTTTTTACAGCACGAATGAAGAAGAATACGTAAACACTCGTACCACCTATTAAATTTTACTAACATACCTAACCATTACATTACTCTAAAAACCTATGCCCTGTTCGTAAAGCGCAATGTTACTATCTATCATAGCTATACATCATATTTAAAAAAAAAGGTTAAGGTATATTTTAGTCGACAGGCTAGCAACCTTATGCTAGAAGTTAAGAAAAAAATGAAGCGGCCATAAATCGTGACATAGCCACCATTTTGTCTATGCAGCGTTTTATGTGCTCTGCCTACCCTATTTGGGAATACAGGCGTGATTGTATGTAAAAACAACAACAAAAAAAAATCTTTAATTTGTCGCTCCAAACTCCCTTCCCAAAACACGAGGCCAAACCGTCTCAAGGAATCCACCACATTCTTTTTTCATTAAAATCAATAACTACCCTGTAATTTCCTCCCCTACAAAATTAGCGCGACCGACTGCGTAATTTAGAATGTAAATTATACAAAAGAAGTGTCTGTTTTGGGGAAAAAGTCTCTAATTTGCTTTATTTGTTTTCTCTTTTATAGTTTCTAATCACGCTTCTATCGAATTGGTTTTTCGAACGCCGAGTTGAGGAACGTCTACATTATTTTGTTCGGGCTTATTATGTTCTCTTCATTTTGTTAAGATTCGTTTTGTTTTATGGGTTTTATTTTTTCTGTGAATTAAGTATTATTAAGTAGACTTAAGCAATTATAACTACGATACTAAGTATCGTCTTTACGGACTAAGCTTTGTAAAAGTAAGATGAAAAAGACCTAGACGAAACTGACTTCTTTTTAGATCATACTAAGTCGTCCCCGTGTGTTGCCGGATTTAGAATGACAGCTCTCCATTTTTTCCGTGGATGTCGCAAGAGCCTAGCAACCTACAAGTACGTACATTTTAAAAATAGTACCTCCAATACATACCTGTTAAATAATTTTAAGTATAGACATATATGTAAAATGTATAAGTTATACGTGTTAAGTGGTTTGTACGCCCCGACAGGGCATTTAATTGATTAGTTTTAAGTTAAATTGCTACGCCCCAACAGGGCATTTAACATTTTGTTACACATTATTGTAAAATGTTATACTGCAATAAAAAAAATACTTGAATACCTCTCATCTGTCTTTAAACCTAAAATAATTCTACAATAGTGTCTTGACTATGTAATGTTTTGTGTGCTATGTCCACCCGATTTAGAAGTACATGCGTGTTGTATGTATGTATGGGTACAAAATTAACGCCCCTAATGCTTTAAGTAACTACAAAAATCCAAATGGCCGCCCCATTAAAAATTAAAAAAGCGTACCCTTTCCCGCCGAAAAGGTTATTTCCGACCTTTGCCGACCGCCGCCGAATTTAAACGCACTGGCGATCAATCAAAACCAGTGTCTCCCACCATTTATCTTCCAGAACGCATATTAAAAGAAAAAAACGGAAATATACAGGGAAGCCGGGAATAATTCATGGCGAAGTGGCGGATGGATGGGGGTTCCGTGAGGTATTTGTTTGATTTTTCGGTGCATCTGCGCGGGACTTACACCCTGTTGGCGGGAATACATTTATTTTGACGATTCGAAGACTATTAATAGAGGATAAGTTCGCCTTTGTAGGTAAGTTATATTGGTTTTCTGTTATGCTGTTCTATGTAATTGTTTTACTTATGTGCAATAAAGAGTCATACAATACAATACTATTCAAGCTCTTCTAATATTGCTTATAAATTTACCGAGACATGCTAACATACTATACTATAGTATTAATTGAATATGGATTACAAAATAAGCTATTCTGAAAATTATAAATAATAGAAATTAGTGGAAAATCATTCGTTTAGCAATCTATGATTTTTTTTACTTAGGAAATTATTTATTTTTATGTTTCTGTCAAATTAATTCGGAAGCCATAATTTTGTAATATCCATGAAAAATGTCTCAGTTGTGGAACAAGGAATTCCGCCGGCTCAAAACAATAAGTTTATGCACGTCTTTAACATTATGCAAATCTGCCTAGTCTACAAACATAATCATTAATCAAGTCAAAGACTGACAATGTTTACGTTTTAATAATTTTTAAAATTTTCGATTTCTGCCTGCGTATCTCTAAACCGCCGCCGGACAGTTTCGGGATGAAGTGCAAAAAATAAATATATCGTTCGACTCCATTTTTATTTACGAGTTTTAAAATGCGAATTTTGAACAGCGGTGACACTAATGGTATTAGAGCAAAAATTACGGTTGAAATAAGTATTTTTGTTTCATTCTGGCGGCATGAAGTCAGAAAGGGAGATAAATAAATATAGAGGAGAGTACAGTACAAATAAAGAATAAAGTGATAGAAGAAAACGAAATATGTACCTACTGAGCAACTAGATAAGCTAATTATTATTGATAGTAAAAGTGACAGTGTAGTTTAAGTAAAGCGTAATTAGAACGAGACTTTGCAAAATTTTGAAAAATATTCTGTATTTACTAAAATGGCGGCAATATAGAATTCTACAAACAATTGCGTATCTGCGTCACAACCTAAGCACACAGATTCCAAATATTAAACAATTAGTTTGTTCTTTGAATCATCATCTCTTTTAAGATGCTCACAATGAAGTACTCTAAATTACTAAAATGATTGAAATGATGAAAAAAGACAAAGACTAGTCCAAGTACTAACTTTCCATTTAGCTACTTACTCAAAAGCAAATAAATACACAACTAGCAAAACGACCTGATGTGAACATACAACAGTGTTCCAGACACTAGTCCAACTTTACAAAACAAACGAAGCACAGTTCCCAACGAAATCGGAACATCCGCACTAACTAGCCTCTAATATCTCACGTCAGGGGTTCTCAAAGTTGTCTGGGCTACGACTCATCTAATAAAAGTTTACAAATTTGAGCACCTCTAAGAAGTTCAACCATTAATATGAATAAAGGACTACGAATAACAAATGAAGTGTTAATAGGTTTTATTACTTAATAAAACACTATCTACAATGTAAGTCCTACATCGAAAATGTTATTTCGATTGGAAGAATGATAGATAATTGTTTTCTTAGTTTCGGCATTACAGTTTTGACATCAACTTCAACGTGAATTGATTTTAAGCGCCCAATTTATTTAGGTACAAGCCGTGGCCACGACTCCGTCCGCGTGGAATAGTGACCGAATATCTCCGGTTTCTTCCACATTTTCCACTGTTTCTTCGGTCCTGTTGGTCGCAGTGTAATGTTATCTAACCTAAATCCTTCCTCAATAAATGGTTTATCCAACACCAAACGATTTTTTCAATTCGGACCAGTAGTTCTCGAGATTAGCGCGTTCAAACAAACAACCAAACTCTTCCGCTTTATCATATTAGTATAGATTTAGTTTTAATGTTCCCCTTATTAGAGAATCGGGCATCACATGTATTAGGTTGTAAAAGGAGTACTTTCATAGCTTCATTCACTGGCCATTGGCGTTTGGGGTGTCGATCCACAGACAGAGCGCACTTAATTCGCTCGCGACCTGTGGACTCATAGTTTGAGATACGCTGGCTCACATCATTCTGCAGATTCCGCATCCCAGCAATTTAGAATGTTCAAAACAAAACAATAAATTGGATTATTCATTTATGCCGAACCCGTGCCACGGTTCTCGTAAGGGGTAGACGCAAAAAGGAAACAATGGAATCCTAAATTGAACTCCGGTTTGTGACGGGGTTTAAAAGCGGTGTGGTATCAATCAAATTCGTCGCTTTAACTTGGCCTTAAATTAGAGAGGGATGGATGATGTTCTGAGTATGTTGAAAAGAGATGACATGTGTGGATGGGAGGTTTGATTGCGTTTAATCGTAGAAGTAAGGAATGTTGGTGACTAGTTGCGCGTGCGACTTCGATTTCTTGATATTTTGGCGGCAAACAAAAAGATCAGTGAGTAATAGACAATTGCTACAAAATTTCCCACATAATACGGCATCCTGCCGACTAAGCACGACAAGGGCTGGCGTGACTAGAGATGTGCACAAGAAATACTATACCTGTCTCTGTCTAACTAGAGACATCAGAAAGTGACAGTTTAACTATCCCGCGTTCGAAACGACTCGCGCGCGCTCCTGTGCTAAGCTTACTGCATTTTCGGTTTCCATTTTGCATAAAGATTCACTAATTACACTCATTTGTTAAGCATGAATCCAAATTAAAAACGGTACAGGATTTTTATACAAACAGATATACAATGGGGTAGCCACAGCACACGATGTGCCACAGACAAAACCATTACTATTCCACGTCAAGTAACCATTTTAAGAGGAAATATGCCGGTCGAGGGAATTGAAAAATAAGTACTTGCTAAATCTATTGCTGTCGCGACGTGACCTGCCCAGACGACGTCGAGTGCGATAAGAACAACTACAGCTCGGACCGAAAATACCTATGAAAATTATTCAAAAACAACGTTTCGTAGTCCCCTGATTTCTTCTCCAAAACTTAACCAATTAAATATGTTTTTTCATTAAATGTTTAGAAATTGTCATAACTGTGTTTCCGTGTTCTTATATTTTGATATAATTGTGTTAAAATTGGTTTCTAGAGGTTTGAACACGACGGAAAAAACTTACCAATTTTTCATGTTTTTGAAGGTTAATATCTCCTTTAATAATTCAATAAAGAAAAAAAAAAAACATAGGAACATGCTAATATATCATTAGATTGTTGATGTAAAAAATCATTGTTCTACGGGTAATATCCAGCGAGGAATCAGGGGACTACGTTCCCATACAAAATATGACCGCTCCATTTCCTCTTAAGCATTATTATAATGTTTTAAGTTAGATATAAGATAATAGCGCAAGGTTGCAAGCCAGACAGCTAAAACCTACCACGACCTTCTTAACCTTTTACGGCACCTGCGGAAGAAACGGAGAGGCGTCTTCGCATGTTGTATAAGAGTAAATCGTGCCATTCTCGGATGATACTTTCACGAATGCAGCTATAAACGCAGCCTGCATACGGAATCGCGGTTTTGCATTTGATTACTGAGGCCCAAGGTACAGGTAACGATGAGGTTGGTAATGACGGATCGATAGATCGGTTTTGGGTCAATCTACACTAATATTATAAAGAGGAAAACTTTGTTTGTTTGTTTGTATGTTTGTTTGTTTGTTTGGTTGGTTTTTATGAATAGTCTTAGAAACTACTGGACCGTTTTAAAAAAATCTTGCACCATTCGAAAGCCACATTATTCACGAGTAACATAGGCTAAATTTTATGTTGAAAAAAAAAGGATACTGTTAAATATTTGGGTTTAGATATCTACATCTACACTATTATTATGAAGAGGAAAACTTTGTTTGTTTGTAATGAATAGGCTCAGAAACCTACGACCCCAAAATCCTAAATTTACGCGAACGAAGTCGCGGGCGAAAAGCTAGTTAGAGATAAGTAACTAACATAAACGTTACGCTTGCATTCAAAGCGTTAGATAGACAAAAACCATAGCTTGCTTGTATTTGCATAGTCACTTTTGGGATCAATTTTTAGATTTAGATAAATTTAGACAAGAGAGGTAAATAAATAATAAGACAATTTCACACTAGTCGTTGTTGGCAATCCCACCGCGTAGCGTTGTTTTATGCTATCCCACGGGATCTATGTACTTTTCCGGGATAAAAAGTATCTATGTGTTAACCCTGAATGTAAGCTTCCTGCATATCAAATTCCATCAACATTGGACCAGCTTTTCGGGCGTGAAAAGGTAAAAAATATACACAAAAATTCACAAACTCGCGTAATAGCATATTGTGATAAAAACAAAATAAAAATACTGTCACATATTTGGAACTGTGGTTCAAAATATCAGTCTTTTATAACTATGAGATTGTTTTTGCTTTCTAACTTCTGCATTCAATAACTGTGAAAGTTTAACTCTTGCACCAGCGAGTGAACTTACAAAGTAAACTACGTTAGGTCTGGTTACGAATATGGCATGATATATTAGTTCAACGGAGCGCATTAATATGTTCCGTGTTGAGAGTACTATGTTATCAACAGGGCTTAATATACATAAGGGTGTGATTGAGAATACATATATATGGGCTTTTGTACCACCGTCTTTATTTTAGATTTTTTTAAGAAGTTGATATAATATCTAAGTGTGTGCATGTGCACACACTACGACGCACTTGAAATATCAATTTCTCAAGAAATCTAGTAAAAAGTGTCGAAGAAGAAAAGTGTAGTCCTTTTATATCTTTTGTGAAATATAACTTTTTTCAATTGACTTTACATATTATGTACAACTACTATTACAGCAAAAAGTAATAATTGCACTGATACCTACCTACTTATTGATCCACTAACATCATTCCTAAGAAAAGAGCCTTTATTTGCCCTCAAGAAAACTCCGAGCGAGTCAATACCGTAAATGCGTGTTTACCCAAACCGTTAAAGAGCTATAACCAATCCAACTTCGACTCATATTTTCCACAGCCATCATATATTTGAAGTGCAGACAATCCATTTTTCAAATGGAGCCGCGGTTACCGAAGTTTCCCGGACTCCGGGACTTTGGGAAACTCGGGAACTTTTGATATTCGTATCCGTTCGACCAGCCCGGGATTCGGGATTGTGACCGCAAGGGGATATGACGCGAACTTGCGATTCGGGAATCTCCGTAAGTCAGTTATGTATTACAATCTTAACCACATCTTCGTCTGGTTTGAGTTGGCAGCTGTTTAATGTGTTCGGTTTGTTGCTGAAATGTTTAAAATACATGGCTGTATTCCCAAATGGGGTAGGCAGAGCACAAGAGACTTTACATAGCTATAAAAATTACTACTTCTCGCTTCATAGCCGCGTTTAGCATAAAGTTAGGTTGCTAAAAAAGCCGTGGTAGCCCAGCGGTTCGACCTGTGGCCTCTCAAGCAGAGGGTCGTAGGTTCAAACCCCAGGCTCGCACCTCTGAATTTTTCGGAATTTATGTGCGATATCGAATTTGATATTTACCACGAGCTACGGTGAAGGAAAACATCGTGAGGAAACCTGCACACAGCAACGAAGCAATTCAATGTTGTGTGTGAAGTTCCCAATCCGCACTGGGCCCGCGTGGGAACTATAGCCCAAGCCCTCTCATACTGAGAGGAGGCCTGTGCCCTGCAGTGGGACGTATATAGGCTGGATGATGATGATGATAGGTTGCTACCCTGTCGCCTAAAGATATCTTAATTTATATCCCTAGTCACATCTGAAGACATCCATGGAAGTAACGAAGAAGTAGGTATTATTGTAAACTCTTGTCGCCAAATTATTACAATTAGAATCAAAATGTAATTTAGAAAGTCAATAACATACTCATATTAGTTTTCACAATTTTTTTTTTTTTAGTAAGACAAAAGAGCAAAATATTATACAACAAATGTTCAAATACAAAAATTAATCAAATGTCAATGCAATACAAAAAAAACTTACACTAATAAAACAAAAAAATAAAGATATAAAAACACAAGTTTTCACAATTGATGTATCCGTTTGAGCTTTTATAATAGCTTTTTAATATCCAAGTTGCAATTAGTTTTTCTTCTACACATATTATACGTGTGTGACTTGACCACAATTATAATAGAACAGCGTAATATCTATTCCAAAGACGTATTTTCAAGGCAGTAAAAACATTACTTTTTATAGTGTATAAAATGAATGGAACAATGTTAATATTGCATTTCGAACCCACACACGTCCGTTAGTAGTTTAGTGCAAGAGTGTCTTATTCATTGTAAGTTTATTGGATGACGCCTTCATACGTGCGAATGTTTTGCGTATCATTTGGAATCACAAGTAGACGATATTACAGTATTTTCATTCAATGTAAATTTGTCTAACGTAGCCGTACTTTTCACCAACATTACTGTAATCTCATACAGAGTTAGCGTATGTTATAAAAACATCGTTTAATCTTAATTCCAAAACACTGCTAATTTTCCAAACAAATTAGTTTTAACTAAAGCGTGCGACTTAATGACACACATATATTACGTGTCTAGCATCGTAAAATACACGTCTAGACTTCGCAAAACGTCCTAATCTAATTTTGAAATACGTAACTAATGCCTTTGCTGGAAATGGAGGCTGTGCGGGAAAGTACGGCGCTCTGGTTACTGGTGTACCTCAAGGAGACGTTTTGGCGCTAACTTAATTTCGTATGTTAATTTATATCTTACGTTCAAATTGTGATGTTGATTTTGAGTTTTGTTTAAGGAAATGTTAAATAGTGAAGTTTCTAATTGTTTTAAACATACACAGATAGTAAGAAATGCAAGACTGTGTTTTCCAAGATAAAAGAGATTTCGACATAATCTTGTCACGAAGGCAAAGTTTTAAGTCATGCAAATTTTAGCGCACTTACCAAACATACTTTAAGGATAGTAAACATAATTTACTCGCTCTTTAAAACAAAGACGCCTGATTTGTTTTATTTTTAATGTCCGAGTCTCCGTGTAGTGTCAGGTTTCCATTTCTTCCATGGATATCATTAGAGGCGACTCAGGAAATAGGTTAAGGTATATTTTTATATTTTAAGCAACAGGCTTGCAACCTGTCACTATTATTCTTACCAACTCAAACCCTAAAAAAAGCTGAAATATACTAGAACTAAAATAGTCATGGTATTGTATATGCTCCCCGTTTGAAAATACCTGTGTGTTGTACGAGTATGATGACTTTATGTTAAAATCAGATTTGTAACAAAACCCGAACCCAAGTAATCCTAGTCACATCACCGCAACGGTGTTGCCACAGTTTTTAATGTAGAATATAAGTCGCTCAAACAGCAACACCGTTAACACAAGAAAACACTTTGCCTTTGCATCTAAAAGCCCAGGGCTAATTAGTGGGGTTACCTCGATTCGCTGGTTTCTTGCGGAGCCTTGCTTGTAACAGTCATATTTGAACATTTCGGGTAATGCTAAAGTTTTGGGTGTGTGATGGATGGTTGATTTGTTGAAACGGTTGGTGTTTGTAGAGTTTCTTTGGAGCTTTGGTATGTGTTACTGTGGTGGTTATACATACATACATGAATGTATATCTGGGTGGACAGAGTACAGGAAGCGTTATAATTATGTATAGATACAACCAGAACCACTTTTTTTGTATTAAATTTATTTATTCTGCATAACTAAAACCACCACGGGCTCACCCTTGTGGCAACGTGCTAAGAATAAAACGTATCCATTTTCTCTGTGGATATCGTAAGATACGATTAAGGACATAGGTTAAGGTATATTTAGACGACAGGCTAGCAACCCGTCACTGTTTGACCTGCCACCTTTGAAACCTGAAAAATATATGCTAGAAGGACTAATGGAAGGAATGAAGTCATGGCTTTGTCTATGTAGCCTTTCGGTTGCTCTGCCTACCTCATTTGCGAATACAGGCGTGATCTTATATAACAAAATAGCCCCAGTCCCCAACTACATTCACATCCTCAAACGTGCACACAAAATACCTGAAATTCCAACAAGGATGAATCAAGCTACTACTACTTACTACTACTACTACTACTGATACTTCCCTACAATCCGTACGCCGATCCGGGAAGAGAACAGCTTGATTTATTAAGCTTGCTTTTAGAACTTGCGAGTTTTGGTTTATGGAGGTGGTGTGAGAAATGCGGTGCAGCGAAAGAAATTTTAGTTCCTCTGAGTTAAGTAGTGTTAATAAATCGTGAACGGTGACGCAGTGCTTTGTGTTACATTTTAAAACTAGAAACATGTATTAAGTCTGTTGCCAAAGGCACGATTGGTTGGAAAGCCTTCTTAGGCGTTTGGGCGCCAACTTTGCCTAGTTATTTTATTGTATTATATTGCATTGTATTCTTATTCCAACAGTTAGTCCCGTGATTGATTGATATTTTCTTATGAAAGTCATAATGGATTATTCGACACTTATAAGCCATTATTGTTTCTTTCTATTCGCGATTCTGCACAACTTTTGAAGACAGCAGCGGAGAATATTGTGCAGAATTGCGAATGTGAAGAAACCATAATTGTACAAGTGTTGAATAATTGCTCATAACGTTATCAGTTGCCGACTGCTCAAAAAAAAAGTTTATTGTATATCTTCTCTTATCGTAAAAGAGCTAGGGTGAAATATTATTGCGCAAATAAAGCTTAATATATTTTCAGTAAGGACAAATTCCTTTAGAAATAAAATCATTCGGAATGTTAGTAAAGACAGCTAACGGATCTATTTCCCGATAACATTGTAACCTCACAGAAGCCAACTTAGAGGGTAGTTTGAAAACAGTAGTGCAGATCACCTCGTGGCTTATTGTTTGATCAACGCCAACTTAAGCTTATAGATACATGGACAGACAGACGTTAGTGTCTACTTTTGTTGGGATAAGAGAACCCATATGGTGATGACTTTAGAAAAACATCTCTCTATTGCTTCCGTGGATAATGGATATCGTAAAAGGTGACTAAGGTTAATATGTTAGGTACAATAGACGACAGGGTAGCAACCTGTCAGTGTATTTTATCTGATTTCAAACCAGAAAGTCGTTACGGAACGTCGAATAGTCGTAGTTTTATCTATGGAATGCTTTATGTGCTGTGCGTTTAGGAATACGGGTGATGTTTGTGCAAAAAGAAGAAATCACGCGTGAAAAATTCACTGCAATACGCCGTTCGTTCTGTGAGCGCTGTCGCTCTTGAGGCTACTGCTGCTAGTCTGTGTGCTGTGAAACTTTATTCGACCCGGCATTCGTATAGCCGTCTTTTTCGCACACTATAAATGATTGCCTTTCTCGAGCAATACCGCTCGTATGTAGGGAAATTCGGCAAATAAACAGAGATAGCAGAAACAATGTGGGGGAATACCGAAGCAAGTTGGAGATAAACAGAAACACAGGCTCTAAATTAGCTGGATACTAACGGTTCCTGAACGCTTGGTTCATGTGAAGTAAGTCTTTATGGTTGTAAAATAAACACATAAACAACGTAAGCATCACGCCTTGATCCCCAAAGAGGATGGCAAGACTTACAAAGTGTTCTATCAAGACTATGTTGAAAGAGGTATAATGACAGGTTGCATGTCAGTTTTGAGTACTTCAAATTAGGCCTCTTCAGAATTTAGCACGGCAACACGCGGGAGTTAAGTATTTTGAGCGCTTGATAAGACTACCAGTCACTTTCTGATATCTTTAGTCACACAATGACAGGCAAAGTCTATCTCGTAAACAACGTAAGTCACGTCCAGCCGTGATACAGCAACTAGTCGATATAATCATAGACCAGAAATCACACATAGAACATCCGAAATCTCCCAGAGAATGTCACAAATCATACTTCCGAAACCTAAATAGACTGGGAATAGTCTATACACAATTCAGAAATATCGACATCTTGCCACCGTACTGCAACTAAATCCATTCCTGGCAAATATAGACTTGGATTTCCTGGGTTTAGATCGCGTTCGCAATATGATATAGCTACCTAATAGGGTTACCTTGGATTCAATTCGGAGTATAACTCTGTTATATTGGGAGTGTGGGGCGTGAAATATTCACATCGGTTGTGAATGATATTTTGGAAGCAGTCTCAATCAAGGCTGATAAATATTCTTGAGGATATGTGCTAGGTTATGTTTTCTTTTCTCTGCTCCTACTGTTTTTAATACAGTCACAGAGGCTAATTGTAAAAAGTCCATTCTCTACGCCTCGTAATAATACTGTAAGCCGTATCGTTATGTAGCTACGAAGATGCTGTTAGGTGAAACAAAGAAGTAAAACAGGCTTTAGAATTACCTACGTAAAATGTGCAGTAATATATATTGCTGCGGACCTAGTAAACCACACTCATAAAGTACAGTATTACTTATATAAAAAAGGAGACCGAAAAATGTAAGAGAAAAAGAAATCGAAAATTGAAAACTTGGAGTTGCATCGCAAAACAGATACTTTCGCTACAAACTTTTTTTTGTAGTTGATGCCCTATGTTGATGTATGGAAGCAATGACAATGTTAAGTTTGTCCCTAAATCTTTGTAAAGAACCCTCCAACTCGCATTTACCCTGTTTATTCAAGTGTTGCTGACGGAACTCAAAAGCCCAATCAACTCCAACATTCTCTTTGTAAATTAAAATCTCCCGTATTCCAAATGAATGTTCTAGATATTCCGAGAATTGAAGCAAGATAACTGACCAAGGTAATTACGAGTTATGTAGTTTGAAGCAAGTTCCCTTTGTCTTTCCGTTCTGTTTTGTTGAATATTTCGCATTGTTTTACTACTGTGTAACAGTTTTACCTGCTTTAATTAACTGCTTTGAATATTCAGAGTGCTTTAAACAGTCAGCAAGGATATTGATACTTAACGGAATTATTTGACACTTATGCCATTATTAGTTCTTCCTATTCGGGATTATCCGCAATTCGCAGCTGTCTTTAAAAATTGTGCAGAATCGAGAATTGTGAAGTTCCGAAGCCGCACTAGGCCTGCGTAGGACACTGAGGGGCAGCGCAGACGACAGACTTTTGTGCGATCGAGTCTGCGGCGCAATAAAAACTCTGAATGGAAACTCTCTGCGCCGCAGACTCGATCGCACAAAAGTCTGTCGTCTGCGCTGCCCCTTAGCCCATGCATTCTAATACCGAGACTAGATGATGATGATGATGAAAATGATGATGATGATGATGATGATGAAACATCAAACAAACCCGTCTATAAACTGTCATGGAGTTTCCATTAAAACAAAGTACATAATTGTATCCAATAGTCACTAAGCTAAATGCCACCCGAAATCTAAATTCCTATTACAAAATGCCCCGGCTTCGCGTGTTTTCATGCCAAATTAAGCAGGCAATGTGCCTGGCTGCTACTAAATACCTAATGTGCCTAAATACCTAATGCATTTAGTTTGAATCCCGGGCAAACGGTTTGAATTTATAATTGCTACCGCTATTTTTAATTCAACGGTTACCGGACGAGCTAATCTGGTAGTTTTTTTGCCCGGGTAAAAATGGACGTTACGTATTTAGGTTATGACCTTTTTGCTGTTGATGGAATATTTATACTCCGTTTTTTTTGGGTTGAGAAATTTAACGGTCACAATTTGAAATTATCTCTGGAATTCATTAGTAAAACTGGAAATTATTTATGCAAATACACTTAACATTGTTTGTTATAATGTTCTTAAATCAAACATCATCATAATTTGCGCCGATATCTTGGGATTACTCAAAAATGTGTAAGGATTTGACAGTTAAATTTCTCAACCCAAAAAAAACGGAGTATAGAAAAGGTGAGGTGTAAAAGTGGCAACGGAACGTTATGTGGTCATGGTTTGTCTGTATAAAGGATGCGCGTGCTCTGTTTACGCTATTTGGGAATACGGGCGTGATTGTATGCATGTTAAAGTATTTATAATTGCTACTGGTATTTATTTCAGAATTTCTTCCATGTTTTTTCACTAGAGCTTCAGATAAAAATACAAACTACTTTAAACACGATAAAAAAAACACAAAATTCTTTACACTCTTTTGTTTGGTCGGTAACTACTAAGTCAGAAGATTTATTACAACACGCATACAACATCACACCTTCATTCTCAAATGGGGTAGACATAACCACTATTTAACGTCTCGTAGCCACTTATAGCATAATTATTAGGTTTGAAGTTAAGGTGGTATAACGGTGACAGCTTGCTAGCATGTCGCCTTAATTATACCTTGACCTTACTCACCTCTAAGAAATGGAGAAGTGTTATTCTTAACCTGACACTACACGGCACATATTTCCAAACTAATATTTTACCAGTTACAACGCAATCCAAGTACCTAAGTATTCCTAACAATTGCCATGAATCTAAAACGATTCCTCCATACCCAAACGTCTAAACTTACAAAGTGTGTATCTCCCTCAACCGAATGGTTTAAAAGAGCGTAGTAACAAAACCTTGAAGGAACTATCTCTACAAAACCCTGAACGAAATGCTTGAAGAAAGGATCGTGTTAAGCGCTAACTCGCCGTTAGGAGAACACGTCTGGATCCTCAAGGTGCACTATTTTTTGAACTGTCCAAGTACTTTATTGATCGTACCAAGTTACCGACGTTACCTAGTTCTTGGACTTCAGTTGTGGGTAGAAGAAACTACACAGTTCTGGAGAAAAGCGCGTTTTATCAGCCACTAGGGTCCGAGACGTGTGATACGTTGAAAATGAATGTTCGATCCTTGTGGGAGTGTGTGTGTTTAAGGTGCAACGTTTTAGTTATCTAAAAGTTATAGTGTATTTTTTTTTATACTAAAAAAACTAGGTCCACGGATCGTAATAATAACCTTGATTCTTGCGAGTATGATAAAATTACATACATACATGTCATATTCTCACGCCTGTATTCCCAAAAGGGGTAGGCAGAGCACATGAATCTTGTATTAATTTTAAATCAGTCGCTGAGAAGCGATCATATCGTTTGAGTAATATAGTTAAACATAAGAAGACAAAACCATGACTTTATAATTTTTTCTGCCACTTTTAGCGTACTTTTTGATAATACTAGATACAAAATAAAATACAAGAGGAATTATTTTTAAAGTTCCCCTAACACCTTTATTCCTATGGAAATATTACTTGTATACCTAGTGATACTTTAGACCGTCAATCAAACTACCATTGTGATTATTCAGACATTCAGTTACAAAAACTGTTTAAAACCAATGAAAACAGAAATTACGAAAACTTTTCGAAACAAATGAAAAACCGAGCGGTTTTTCAAACTATACGGGTTGTTGTCTCTAGACAGAGGTTGAGCTCTAATATTAATGTTCCTTTAGCGTGCTGGTTGTAAGCTCTGTTCCGTTTAAAAATAAAACCGATGTAAATGTAAAATAAACTGTGCTGCAGATCATTTAAAGCTTAGTTCAGGGTCTTATTGAAACGTTCGAAAACAGCACGCTGTAGATTTCCTTCAGAAAAACGTATCAAAAGATGATCGTTTATTTCATATAGGTACAACTTGATTTTTTGAATGAACATGCGAGAACAGATTATTCGACACTTAATTCATTATTGTTTCTTCCTATTCGCGATTCTGCACAGTGTTTAATGACAGCTGCGGACAATATTGTGCAGAATTGCGAATATGAAGAAAGGATAATAAAGTGCCGAATAATCCGCGAGAACACGAGCGCAGTCAAAGCGTTTATGGGAGCTCATCATCAACATTATCATCATTACTTTTACATAATGCCGAGCTTCAGAACAAAAAATAGGACAACAAGAAAAAGTAACACTTGACTTATACCCATTATTGATTAAACACTAGCACATTTCATTTCCCGAGCGCATAAACCCGTTTTACTTAAATGAAAATATGAGCGTGCCATTTTAACTCGGTTAAAAGCAAAATACCGTGAAACAACGGAAAAATAAAGGCAAAACAGCTGAATAATTTAAATATAACCATTAATCAGGCCGCTGCATAGATGTCGCGTAGTCTGCAGAAAAATTGCACAGTGTCGCAGTATAAAACTGGTAAGATATCTGCTAACAGCGCTGTGAATTAGTGCCACACTCGCACCAGCGTGCGCTGTCTACTTAGCGCACAAAGCGCTCGCTCGGTTTTTCCCATGAGTGGGCGGCACGGAAAGTGAGTGCAGTGTTGTATGTAGATATCTTACTCAAAAATTTTATTTTAAAAACTATGCAGCTGTATCAAACGTCATCGATAGAGCAAGTCTTGGTTGTTATGAAATGGTACCGTCTTCTGAAAAAATTCAAAAGTAAGCTTTCTCAACAACATTGCTAGTTAGTGTGCCTTTTTTTAAACAATTACAATAGGTATATCAACGTTCTTCTATTGCTACATTACTGACCGAAGAAACGTCTTCTCGTCTTTATGTCGTAAATTACGAATGTATTGTAATGACTTCGGCTATAATGTTGTGTGTTGTTGCATCAAAAGGACGCCTTTACTTTTAACCAGAGTCTCTCAAAATAGCTAATAACAATTGAAGTTTACGAATTAAAAGGTAGCGCCGCTTTTATTGCATCTGTCAGCTTTTTGACGTAAATCTATCGAAATTCAATCCTTTTCATTTTGTAGCCTACTCTCTGGATACTCGTAGATAATAGATCTAGCAAGTAATGCAACTTACTTCAAAGTCAATTGTTTTTCAGTGTCCAATAAATAGTGTCCGGCCGAAGGTACAATTCTGGCCGAAGCCGAAGCCGATTAATCGGCTTTCATCAAAACCTTCGGCCGAAGCCGAAGCCGAAGCCGAAGGTGTGTTGACCCCATGTTGACCCTAAGAAATACGAGAATTTGCTAATAGTAAAAAAATACGGCAGTAAATTATGCGCAGTTTTCGTTTCTAAATCAAGTGTGACTATGTTGTTATGTTATGTGTTGTCAGTAATTTATATAATTAACTGTAAGTAATGCGATCGGGCCGGCGAACTCGCTCTGGCATCGTTTGTTCAATTTCAAAACACGATTTGCAAACCTTCGGCTTCGGCCAAAGCTTCGGCCAAATTTTGGCCGAAGCCGAAGGTTTGGCCGAAGGTGGTTTTTTGGCCGAAGGTGGCCGAAGCCAAAGCCGAAGCCGAAGCTTCGGTCGGACACTACCAATAAATAATATTTGCACGAATAGTCTCGTATTAGACTTCCTTATTGGCTGTATACTGTGACAGTTGCAGTCACAGATAGTTCTAGTTCTAGAACAGTTCCAAG
This sequence comes from Adoxophyes honmai, assembly GCA_005406045.1. NCBI lineage: Eukaryota > Metazoa > Arthropoda > Insecta > Lepidoptera > Tortricidae > Adoxophyes > Adoxophyes honmai. Next base: position 250,448 of record BHDV01004023.1, on the reverse strand, counting down.
TGGCAATATCTCTAAGTGCTAGATTCGTAGAGAATAGTAAAAAAGTCGAGCGTCAGTATTTTAGGAATGCGCGTTTCTTTTTAGAAGTAACTGCCTCAGGGACGTGAATTTATTGAGATGCAATGTATCCCTGTAAAGTGTTATTTAAATTAACATTTAGTTTATATAAATTAACATTAGTAAGACCGCAATTAACTCCAAAATTTTACTTCCTATCAAATAGTCGCATGAATTTAGGGACTTTCAAAATTAGTTAATATTAAATGTCATGGTGAAAGTGAGCGTTATTTAATTTCCTCTACTTTACCAAATATTCATGTATACATCATACATTACGCTTTCATTCCCTAATGTGATAGGCAGAGCACACGTAAAGTTACATTGTCAAAATCAAGACTATTTAACATTAGCATAATTTTAGGTTTAAGCATAGACTTGAATTACAATATTAGGTTGCCACTCTGTCGCCCAAAATATACCTACAACCATTTCCCAAGTCGCCTCTCAAACCACGGAAGAACCGTAGTGGCACCTTCTAAGCCCGTGTACAAAATATTGAAAAAAATCCCGAGAACATCACAACAATCCACGAAAACCTAATTAAGAGAGACTAAATCCTTCATTATCACGTAGAATTCTCCAAAACCCTCCAAATGAAACCACCTTATTAATAGATGCCAGATACGTTGCTTTGTCTCGGAATTAATAGAAAATTCAAACACGACTTGAGGTTTTCCCTTCTGATTAAAACGACACTTCACCCCGCTGGCAAATTAAAATCTTACAATGCGTGCCTGGATGGAGCGAGATACAGGCGCCAGGCATGACGAGCATGTTGGCCAACTTGCTCGGTGGAAGGACGAACAAACTAACAAATTTATATAGCCAAGCCAAAACCAAGGTGCAACGCAGACAACCGACTTTTTGTGCGATCGAGTCAGCAGCGCACAAAAAGTCTGCATGGATTGTATGCATTGTGCGTCGGACTTTTTGCGCGTCACGTGCGCAACTCAATATAATTCCATAGATTCTATTTTTTAACAGACTAAAAAGTCCATCGCGGATAGTCTGTCGTCTGCGCACGGCCCAAGTCGCACATTTCAGCTACTTAGGGAAAGACTTCAATAGAAAGATCTCTCTCCATGCAGATGTTATGCCTGGGGACCAACGTCCACAGAGAGAGGAAGTTGGAATTTACATTTACGCAAGCGAACGTCGAAACTTCGGTAGCGGGATATGATTGTTATTGATAGTTGGGTATACCATGGACGTTTGTAGTAAGTAGTTCGGCTATTCGTCGATAGGTGGCACTAGAGCGCTACTAGAGTACTTAGTGAAACTGCGAATAAAATTTGTTATTGTTTGATTATTGTGAGAACTAAAACCTAAACACTGTCACACTGAGATGAGGCCTATAATCAACACTTGGATGATGAAAAGAGAGAAGACAAGCTTGTTTTGTATATTGCACTCTAACAAATGTTATTTTCATCGTCTTCCATACAAAGTTACGTAAAAATTCACTCATTATATTTTAACAGAAGTCGTAACTAGAATTTTTAAAGATTAAAATATCAACTTATTGTTAGTTCCAATATTTAATACCCCGCTTGCAACCTATTTAATATTACAGTATCGAGCACTGTTAACTTTATTTTAGTTCGCCATCCCCTACGGCAGTATGTCCGACGTGTTAACGTTATTTAGATTAAAATATCTTCGTCGTTAACGCGAAATTCTTGCGGTACCTCGATCTAGAGCTGCGAACCTTTGATATAACGTCAAACGTAATTAAATATATTATACTATGTATAATTATATCCAACAACAATGTTCATTTGTCAAACAATGAAGACGCGAACAATACAACGATAAATGCCTGTTAATATTATTTCGAGCGGCGTTTGTCTTGAGGTTGAGATGTAATAAGGCATTGATTCAAAGACATTTCTTATTTAAGCACCAGATTTTGCTCCTTGTAATAATTTAACCACCAAAAACATATGTAAAAAGGAGAGCCAAATTCAATGAAAATATTATGCATGGCTTGTGGGCTTTGCCGAAAAAACAATGGAGATCTAAATGAGTGTCAATATGCAAAATCCAAATTATATATTTATAGAATCAAAATAAAACTATTTCTTTGCTTTATTGGATATCGGTAACAATTAGGTGTTATTCAAAAAGAATGAGATCTTAAAGATTTGACTTTGCTTACATCAACATTTCTTCAATTTGATCTAACCTATCTAATGTTTCATAACGCCAGTGACCTCAAGCATCAATCCCAGATAGTTTTACCGACTTCTGATTTTGAGTCTAGCTACTCGAAATTCAAGAAGTTAACACTGCTGACGTGGAAGAAGTTGGCAGTGGATGGACTTAGGTTGATGTTACGGTCATTAAATGTTACTTACAAGCTGCTCTTTTTTCTATGCCGTGTGTAAATTAGGTTGACGTACCTGTAAAAAAAGGATAAGTGTTAAACATGATTTCAAAGAAACAATAACAAAGTAATCTAAACTTATCTAAATCACCTCTTACGACATCCGAAATAACGGAGAGTTGTTAGTCTCAACCTCTCAACCCAACAAAGGTAAAAATTCAGGTACAAAAGAGGGAACAGAAAACAGAACATACGTCACACATTGCAGGTTATTCCGGGACCCATTTTATACGTTCCCTGGCCACTAAATCATTTCCAGGGCGTCCTATACTTGCGCCATTACCTACTTTATACATAGCATAGCTTTTTATCGAGCTGACGGCCAAACGGGGAGATATCTGGGCATTCGTGTGATTTATATCGTCGAGTTGCGTACGAGTACATACATACATATGTATATCGCACCTGTATTGCCAAAAGTGGTAGACACAATATAATTCCACAGATACGCCATTTCACGTCTCGTCACTTTAAAACACAGTTGAAAGAGGTGTAATAGCGACAGTGAATTTTACGATATTTATGTAAGAAATGGAGAGGTGTTTTTTAGGGATTGCACTAAAAAAGTGGCACAGAACCCTGAGGTTCAATCCAACTGTCACAGAGTTCTATTTAATTAGTTGCAGTTAAAATAAAATTATAATTAAGTTTCCTCTCTGCCTCTCAAAGGTTGGCTGTAAGAGAACCCTTAAGGGATAAGTCCGCCTTTGTATATATGTTTTGTTTTTGTAACTATTTTGTGTTCTTTCCTCCTGTACAATAAAGTGTTTATTTACTTAGTTTGAAACAGCGGTTAATACTCTCTTAGTTATCTTAAAAGTTTCCCACACATACAAAAAAGTTTTTTTATGTACCATGTACCACTTATTTGTCATACGACTCGTCTTGCGAGTATGTAACAGTAATGAGAAGGTATAATAGTAATTACATGTATATTTAAGCCACACATCCGTTCGCAACAAGACCGGAGAGATATAGTGGACTACTTATATTTCTAAATTGCATAGTTCCGTCGTTATTCCAATTAAATCGCCTGACTAGTTCAGGAAGTCCGCAATCAGACAGTAGTGATGTTCTATGTACCAAGTATTTTTACTAGCAGGCGTACCAAGTATAAATACTGTCACATTAATAAAAAAAAATAGACTAAGTTTTTGACTTAATACTCGGGGTATTCATTTTCTTTAGAATAATTGTATTTTGTAGTTACCATTGATTCTTATTAAAATGGTCTCGTAGGTATCAAAATAATTGTTCTAAATAAAAATAATTACATAGGAAAACTAGCCGCCCGCTTCCTTCGGCTTCGCCAAGGGTGTAATACAGATTGAAATATACAACAGAATAATGACCCCACATTAGAAATCTTTAAAGTTATTAGAGTTTCTCTACTATAGGTACTATGCATTTTATACATAAAAATAATTCTCATGAATCGCTCTACCTATTAAAAATCCATTGCGTGTATAGGGACAGAATACTAGTGATATAACTTCTAGAAAAATACCTAATATTAAATAATAAGAAGCACCTAAAAATTAATAAAACTAATTTTCAAACGCATGTCACATTTAAATAATTACTCCTATTCCAAATAATTAAATACTCGCGGTCTTCGCAGGTAACAAAATACCTGTTCCAAATACTTACGACTTTTGGCAAGCACTACAGCGGGGATTTAACCCTAGTTTCCGGTGCTTCAGATAGATTTCAAAATGTAACGCTCGTTACGCAGTTCCGCCAAATAGACAGACAAACAGACAAACAGATTTGCTTGTTAATTGTCTAGACATTTGTAGTACGCTTGAGACGTTTGCGTAGGAATAGCATCTTGAAAATTTAACGAGTATTGTCTATCACTTTCCCATATTGATAATTTAATATTTTATCGTGTGGTTGTCTATCTATCTGTCTAAAAGCTTTGACACTGAGAGTAAATCGAATTTGGTTTTAGTAGCGCTACAGATGTTAAAGTAGGTAATAAGTAAGATTTTGTAAGGACTTTACTTTATCCCGTGTGGTGCCGGGTTAGAATAGCACTACCCCCTTTCTTCCCGTGGGTGTCGTAAGAGTCGACTCTGGGAAAGGGTTACAGTGTTGTGGGCGATGGGCTAGCAACCTATCACTGCAATATCACGTTTAACCACCTGGTTATCCTGTAATTGCTAAACGTGGCACTGAATTTTTCAATTCATGTGCTCTGCCTACCCCTCTTGGGAATACAGGCGTGAGAATATGTATGAATATGATGTATGTTTATTTTATCATTCATAGCTACAACATGCCTTATTCCTTAAGGGCCAGACAGAGATCCAAAGTGTCATACACTTCTACATTATAATCCCTAAGAACTACATTCCGATAGACGCAAAATCCAAAAGAAATTTGAGTATAATGGCATATGAAGTTTCTTGAACACTGCATTTTTTAAGCTCGTCGCAAAATGTAATAAATGAAGAATTTTATGTACACAACGAACAAGCGTTTTACAGTATCGTAGAGTTCAACGACATACTTACAAATAGCTTGTGGTTGTCACATGAATGCTTTATAAAAGTGTGGTGCAATTTACAAGCTTTTGGAACGCTTTGACCGATATGTTACCGAATGAAGACAGCGTAAGGTGCGGACGATAATTATGAAATAGTAATGATCAGTTGTTATCCTATTTGCAGAGTATTGTTATTATGATGTCAAATCGTGGAGTTTGCTATCGCACATGTACATAGTTATTTGCTTTAAACATCGAGCACTAACCCCTTCGCTAATAATTAGAAAACTATATTACGAGGCCCCGTGTGGTGCCGGGTTAGAATAGCACCTCCCCCTTTCTTCCCGTGGGTGACGTAAGAGTCGACTCTGGGAAAGGGTTGGTGTATTGTGGGCGATGGGCTAGCAACCTGTCACCACAATACTACGTTTGACCATCTGGTTACCCTGAATTTGCTAAACGTGGCACTGGATTTTTGAATTCATGTGCTCTGCCTACCCCTTCTGGGAATACAGGCGTGAGAATATTTGTATGTATATTACGACTAAAAGTCGCTAATCTCTCATCCTTTATACCAAGCCCGACGCAGAAACATGCACAAAGAACGTAAAGTTAAATATTAAAATGAAGAGCCGCCGTGTATATGACAGTGATTGTTTTTAAAAAAATACTCGAGTTATTGTAACAAAGAGTACTATTGCACTAAAGTATTTTTTTATGATGGAATGCGAAAGTTAGATTTCAAATAGATTATTTGACACTTTAGCCATTATTGTTTCTTCGTATTCGCGATTCTGCACACTGTTTAAAGACAGTTGCGGAGAATATTGTGCAGAATTGCTAATAGCAAGAAATAATTGTTCGTTATTATTGTTTCTTAATTATCATTATTTTAGAATTTTACAACCTTAATTGTAAAGTATACTCTATATATTTTAAGATCAAAAATTCAATGGCTACCTTCTTTTTCTCTGGAATTCAAAGGTAAAACTGAAAATTATCAACGGAATAACACTTATTACTGTTTTTTATGTTTTCAATAATAATGGCATCATCATTGGCGACGATGCCTTAGGATTACAAAATGTGTGAAGATTTGACTGTTCAAATTCAAATCTTAAAATAAACGGTATATCCCGGTTAGGTAAGAAATATAAGCCACTACCCTCATAAAGTGGCAAACGCCACAATTATAAAAATTTAAGTGCCCAGTTATAAGTGTCAGGGGAGGTTTCAAGTCCACATGTTTATGGCCGTTTCCCCTAGTGGTGTATCCAGAATCGTGTCATGGCACTATTTAACTACTCACACAATGTGAGTAATAGTGAGTACTGAGAACGGGGTGAGACAAAATTGCATTAGTAAACCTAATTTTACTAGCAAATGTTCCAGGCGTTTGTACTGTAGGTATATATAGTTTTTTAAAGTACAGATAGGTTGCAAAAAGTACAAAGTACGAAGGCGGACTTATCCCAAAAGGGATCTCTGCCAGTCAACTTTTGAGCAGTAGAGAATTTTCATTGTTTACTAATGTTTTGATTGGAATAATATATGTAGTATGACAGTTTTTAATAGCTTCAGCTAATTCTCTTTCGTAACTTTACTATCACTATCACAACATACTTAGTATAAAGCCGAGTCGCTTTCGACTGTCCCTATGCATGCTTAGATCTTTAAACAACTAATTTTGATGAGGTTTTTTTCCTGTGTGGTGTTAATAGAATAACACCTCTCTATTTTCAATGGATATCGTAAAAGGCGACTTAAGAAATTTTAGGTATGCTTTAGGCCACAGACTAGCAACCTGTCGCTATTACACCTCTTCCATCTCATAATTCTATCATCATCATAATTTTTAGTTGAAACATTGATGAAAGAGGTGAAATAGTGACGCCTTGCCGGCGTGTTCCCTACAACATACCTAAACCTATTTCCTTAGTCGCTCCTAACGACATCCACGGAAGAAAAGGAGAAGCGTTACTCTAAGCTAGACAGCACAAGTAAATTTGACGTTCACAATCTTAGCACTTCGACCACATAAATCTCTTTGTTGTTGCGTGTAACGAATTTTAAGTCGATCGAACTAACCGTTAGCAAATGCATACTGATAATTCAGCCATTAGATGTAAAAGCAATACGAAACTTTGCTACGAGTAAATAATATATAATTCTGGAGCTCTAACGACGCAGAACTAAAGTCAGCTTTAGTTGGACTGAGGTCTTATTTCTCACTTAGCTAAATTAGCCAATGAAAGCTACCTTTAATGCGTACGGTCAATTTTAATTTGTATCAAAATTGCTTTCAATCCCACTACTTTTTAGGGGTTCGTATCCAAATACATGACATCCACGGAAGAGATGCAAAGGTGTTATTCTAAGCCCGTCACCAAAAAGTAAGAAAAAAGTTAGGTTTGAACACGAAGCTTAGTAATAAGATCCTTTAAAACCCTCTTTGGGTAGAGAAACCTAAAACGTTACCTCATTAACTAACTGTAATTTTTATCTTCCACGTTATTAAATATAATTCAATACTCATATTCGCACCGGCACTATATTCGTATCCTCAACATTCAAATTCGTTAGTATGAGAAACATAAAATTCGCGACATCCCTTATTCGAAAACAGTACAGTATTCAGTGATAAAATTCTATAGGCAATCTATTCACTTATTAACTATGATCTCTGACCTACTTCTAAATCTCAAGGGTAATAATTACGCACAATTAAACCCAAAAACGGGGTCTGAAACGATCGTCCATGAAACAGGTAAACACATCCTCATTATTACCTTGATAATCGTTACCATTAACACGGGGAAATTCAAATTAATATTATAATTGAGGTTTTCTAACGCTCGAGATCTCGTTTGAGATTAATAAAAATTTTATTGTTCCGCACGCGTAGACGCTTTATGTCGAGAGATGGATGGGTACTCAGTTTATTTAATAACTTTCTTTTAAAGTGTCCTACGACTGGGCAAAGGCCTCGTCTTTTTCTTTTCACTAGTCTCCGCTTCTGGCTAAGTCTCTACAGTCAGACTCGAAACGCTTTCAATCGTACCGCCATCTCCTTCTAGGTCTACTTTGGCTTATGTGCCCGTCGCAAGGGACATTGTTTTAGGCCAGTGGTTCGGATGCATGCGGCAGATCTGTTCCGTTTAGTGCCATTTCAATTTATTTGTTTATTATTTCAAAATGTATTATACTAAAATATTGGTAGGTTTCTTTTTGTGAGAAGAAAACTTTTTTTTTTCGAATAGTGTGTAGGCCTAGGGCCTTCTTATGGGTGTCAGGCACTCAAATAGTATAGCATAGCATAGGCTCTTTCGAGCTTCTACATTACATTTTGAATTGACAACAGCAGCGGAAATCAGTATGCTATGATTAGATATACTGGTCAGTTTATGCCACAAAAGCTTAAAAACAACTCTGGTCCTAAGCGCTTTGTCCCGCGTGGCCATCCGCCATTTTGTTTGGCGCGAAATTAATTCAAAATGGCGCTCGTAAAACCGCGTGGTTACGCAGAGCTATGCTTGATGAGGGACGATTAAAATTGCTCCTGGAATGGCGATAGGGATGCAAATTTTTTGTACAGATTAATATTATCTGCCGCCGTTCAGGGTTCGTGTAATTAAAGGGGAATGATACTCTATTTATTTGAAGCAGGTCTATTAGGCAGGAGCGCGCCGATTTAGCTGTCATGTGATTTTTTATTCGCGGTGAAAACCTTTTTTGAGCTTGGCAACGGTATAAATTTTCTTAAAATTTAATTTAAATAGACTCTCAAACAAATTACATTGGCTTCAAAATCTATGCTTTGTTATAAATGGTAAACATCTTTTACTATACCAAAATTGCAATTAAACTTACGCAAAAAACAGCGGGCGCACTCGAAAAAACCGCTACAAAATAAACTCATCACATCGAACATTAAAATTTGAATAAAAATGAAAAGCACCGCGTAAATCTCGGCGTGGGCGCAAGATTGATCGCTCAATATGAAATATGTGTGCTTAAGCGCGAGTACGAACGTCAAGTGAGCGGATGCGGTACTTTATAAGGCTATAAAAAAACGATTTGATGACGAGTTATACAAAATACCGACGTTTGTTGAACTGTAATTGTCAACCAAGTGCAATAATTTTTAATCCACCAAACAATGGCATTCAAATAAGTATTAATAACACTTTTAAGATGGACTACTTTAATATTTTTAATATATTTTTAAATCAACGCTGCAAGATTTGAAAGGATACGTTCATAATTTTACGGTACTTAATTTAATTACACAGGTCACAAATTACTTTCATAAATAAAATCGGTCCAATTGAGGCCGCCCTTAATTTCTCTCGCGTCAAACATTTCATTAAAAAATAAAAGTAAAATAAAAAGTAAATTAAAAAAGTGCCGCGTCCACACGCTCCTCGCTCGCCGCCATTGAAAACTGTCCTGGCCATAAATTAAATCTTCCACTAATGAGTTACATTATGACGCGGGCTAAGACTCTATTAATTCCTCCGGTACGGGTGGTCTGTAGGTACACCATTTAAAAATGTCGTATAGATAGCAGCGATGTTTTTTTGTTATTAAGGCGTGTTTTTGGGAGAAGGCTCTGTTTAGAAGTGCTACATTCTTTTCGGCGTGTCACTGAAAGTTTCAAAGTAAAAACCATTTTATGTGTGAGTATTTTTTAATTTAGCTCACTTTATGTTAACTAAATGTAGTTCCTAGTCTACTCAGTTGGCTTAACACTTAAAACGCGAGTCAAGCCGCATGCGAGATGGACTATATCTATCACTATCTTTGTAAAGACGTCTAAAAATGGCAGGCAGTCTATCTCGCGCGCCTAAGCCTATTAACACCGTAAAATTAAACAAAATTTGTACCCTCAATACCATAACACCAATGATAAATCTCTCACCGGAAACACAGTTCTTTAAAACAGACAAGAATAAAAAAAAGACGACAACATAAAATTATGAGGCAATAAAAATATTTAACAAGGGTGTATATCATTCGAGTACGCCTAACAATATCAAATATAACGTCACACAAGGGGTAATTAGTTGTGATATAATTAAAATTTAATAAACAATTACCCGGTCCTTGTAAATTTGAAACGAAGAGTTTATATTGCCTTTTAATTACATAAAATTCCAGCGTTTTATTTAGGAAGTATGTAATTTGGAGTAAGATGTGTTCCGTGGGTAATGTACGGTGGATAATTAGTTATGGCGTTTAATCGTTTATTTTGAACTAATTATTGTAATTTTGATTAGTATCGCTTCTGAGATGACGCATAATTAAATTTGGGGTTGGTATTGCCAGTTTAGGGGACCGAGTGATATTAAAAATGACATTATTTGCAGTAGATCAGGTCGTGATGAGATATTTGTAATATGCCCGTACTGTCTTCGCTATAGGGTAGATAAAACTTGCAGAGCATCACATCTTCAGCTCATTTCTTATCTGGACGTCGTAAGAAGCGACTAAGGACAGGTTAAGGTATACTTTGGGCGACAGGCTAGCAACCTGTCACTATTGAACCTATTTAAAACCTAAAAATTAAGCTGATAGTGGTTACGGAATACAGGCATGATATAATTATGTATGTAGTATAAAGTATTTTCCTCGGTCACCTCTTGCGACATCCCCCCAAAATACAAATCAAACAGACAATGTACATCAAAATATGAGTAACATATAAATTTCTTTCACGAAGACAATAATAATAGACCAAAGTTTAACACTTTACATTCTAGCTTTCACCACAAAGCAACTCCAAGTTCCTTTGACGAATTCTAGCAAGCTCATAAGCTTTATTCGAGTCATAGTTCGTTGGCACAAATTAACCTTCCGAGCTTTCTTGAAAGCTGTAATAGAGCTTATAAAGGCGTAAAGTTTAGGCGCTTTTCGAGAGTCCATTACATTCGTACCAACGCGTTCTACGCTCTACCTTCACGGCGCAGAGTAGGAGCGTTAAACAGAGACTACTTATTGCTATTTTGTTTTTAGACGTGACAGGTAATTGGCGACAAGCTCGTGTTCAACGGCGAACTGATAGTTCAGACAAGATTTCAATGTACATAGTTTACAGGTTTAGTATAGTTAGAATCTAATAGATGTCGCTAGTAAGACGCATATAAATCCTGAATCGCGCTGTTGAGATTTTTCTACGGCTGTATAAATAGGCTAAGTTTATTGATTCAATTGTCATTCCCTGAGCAACCATGTTTTAATACATACCGATATGTTTCTGGAATACCTCTGAACTTAAAAAAATGTACCAGAAGTGGCTACAATACGAGACGTTGTCACGGTTTTGACTATCTTCCGTTTTTTACTCTTATCTATTTAAAATACAGGCGTCATGGATATAATGCTTAGTTTATTTTACTGTCTAATTTTTAATTTATCTACTGTCATAATATTGTAAAATATTTAAAGAAAAAGTTTGTATTATAAGCATAATATAAATAATCAACTAAAATGGAGGCAAAACGGAATTCCAAAAACAATTGGGCATCGGCGTCACAAGTTCACACTGCTAGCCCCGCCAAACTTGTGTTCTACATTTGAAATAGATTTTCTTCTTTTAGGTACCCCATTTGTGTTAGATAGGTAGGGATAGGGGAATAGATAAATATTACTTTTCAGTACCCCTTCCTCTCTATCCCGGTCTACTCTGCACTCGACCCAAAAAGGCTGGATCATAATAGCGCCGTGGGAACACACAGGCCGGGTGACGCGGCACAAAACAAATTGCTGCACACTAATGCGCAGTAAATAAATAAATGCTTAATTAATTATGATTAATGTCGAATGCGGAATGACCCGGGTTTTGACTTGAGAGGGAGATGGGGTCATTGTGTCCTTTTTGTTTTAAATTCGGTCCTTATTTTGATCATAGACAGATAATTCTTGTCTTAACACGTTGAATGTTATGACGGACACCGTGTGTGAGCAATTCCAAAAGTAGTGGCACCGGCAGGTTAAAGTGATTTTTTTTTTCTTTGCTTTTGACCTTTATTGGCGAAAAATTACGTATAAAATCGTTATGTACAAAATTAAATTTTTCGTTAGTAAAGTTCAAAAGACAAAGATTTTTTTTTCTCACTTTAACCTGCCGGTGCCACTATTTTTGGAATTGCCCGTGTACGACAGTAGACTGTCCTTCGGGCCATTGTCTCGTTATGAGATTTAAAAAATCGCCTTTTTCAGACTCTAGTTAGGGTCTACATATAACATCTTGTATTCTTAGTACACGGTATAAATACAGTAAGTACTTAAGCGTTCAAGTTCTAGAGATAAATCTAGGCTTAACTGATTAAGTATCAAACGCAATCAAAAATCTAGGTCACAATTTAGACATCATCCAAACCCAATTCTTCGTTCATAAGAAAAAATAATTGGATTATTTCCAGCCAATCAAAAGCAACCCTAATTGCTTTGAGGATTAGGTTCATTTCGCATAACGCGGCTGATGATGGGTCATTCTGCCCTGTTCCCAGGGGGGTCATTCCCGTATCGGCCGAACGTTCGGCGATAAAATGTAGGGACGCATTGATTGTACAGGGTTTTATTTTATGACTCGAGTTTGCGTTATATTATCTTGGAAATACGTGATTATTCTTAATATGTAAAATAAGTTTTGATAAAAATGACGTGAGAGGGATAAAATTATACGAAACTACAATTATACTCACTCCAAATGAAAAAATATTTGTAGTCTGTAGCCCTTTATCTAGGAGCGGCGACGTCAGCTAAACGTGCACTGACCGCGACCGCTCTGTTCGAGTCACTCATATCATAATACTACTAGTGCGACACATGAAGAACTGCATTCGATTTATGACGTGAGTTATCCGTATTTTACACTCAAACTCGAACATTTTAAACGATAAAGGGAGAAAGATAACTCCAAGACATTATCTCTCTTTCGAACAAAATGAAATTGAAAAAGAATACCGCAAATTTTTCACTGTCGGTTTATTGAAACAGCCTGAAATCAAATAGAATAAAAAAAGGAACTTTTGCAATCTCTACTATCATAAATGTATGTATCAATCAGTAAGTAGGTACGCTAAAGTACGCTTCTAACTTCAACAAAGTTTGGTACGGAAATAGATTGAATCTAGAGAAAGGTCATAGGTTAGTCTATCTCAGAAAATACGAAGTGGATTCTCGTGGATTAGTGATAAATAAAACCGGCCAAGTGCGAGTCGGACTCACGCACTGAGGGTTCCGTACAAACCGATTACAACGCCATCTAGTGACAGATTTTCGAACTAATGATAAATTTTAATTTTATTTATTAAAAAAAAACTACTTGGTAGATTTTGTTCAAACCAATTTTCGTTGATAGTTTTTATGGTAATGTACATCATATATTTTTTTTAGATTTATCACTCTTTTATTTTAGAAGTTAGAGGGGGGGGACACAACTTTTTCAACTTTGGAAGCGTCTGTTGCGCAAACTATTCACTTTAGAAAAGTATGATGTTAGAAACCTCAATATCATTTTTGAAGAGCTATCCATAGATACCCCACACGTATGGGTTTGAGGAAAAAAATTTTTTTGAGTTTCAGTTCCATGTATGGGGAACCCTAAAAAATTATTGCTTTTTTTAAAATTTTGTGTCACAATCTTAATGCGGTTCACAGAACACATCTACTCACCAAGTTTCATTAGCATAGTTCTCATAGTTTCGGAAAAAAGTGGCTGTGACATACGGACGGACGGACAGACGGACAGACGGACAGACAGACAGACAGACAGACAGACAGACAGACATGACGAATCTATAAGGGTTCCGTTTTTTTGCCATTTGGCTACGGAACCCTAAAAATTGTACCAAGAATTAGTAAATAATTATTATTTCTTTGCTCACCCCTTATCCACTCAATTACGTGCAAATAGTCATTCCTATGACTGTTTCATAATAAAAGGCATTTATGACTTAAATCTTCTTCAGGTAATAATTTAAAAAAATAATCAAAGATAACTTTACACGACTTACAAAAAACGGGCAAAAATAGCGGCAATTCGGAATTCCGTGAACAATTGCGCATCGGTGTCACACTCACACCGCGAGCCGCGCTGACCGCGTGTTCCAGATTTGAAATATTTGTTTTTTTCAAATCATCATCTGTTTTATGATGTTCGAAATTTGAATTAATGTAAAGACAATGCTACCACAGTATAAATTTTGCCTAATGTAGGTGATTTAATTATTGCGATAGGTCATGTAGTAGGTAGATACATTAAGAGGTAGATAAAGGTATGACAATAGCATAATTGAAACATTATTCAGCTGTCATAACGTAAGTTGACAATTGCGATAGTTGCTTGTTAAAATTAGCGCCGCCATTTCGCCAAATTTCCCCTGTGAGCCGAAATAATTTAATACAAGCTTTGGCTTAAGTAAAATGACGCGGACAAATTAAGTAACGTTCTGATTCATTATTCAATTTTCGTAGTCGATTAGAGGATTTGACAACAGTCTTATTAGATGATTATGTCAGGAAGTGGAACTGGTTTTGGTTTTAGAACGGCTGGTTTATGGAACCGGTGAGATGGTGTCGGATTTTGGATTACCTTTCAATTTGTTCCATGGATGTAGAAGAGACGACTAAGGACGCTTAGGCATGCTTTATGTTAAAAACTATAGGTGAAAAACTTAAGTAAGTCACCCGTTGTATGTGTGAGTAATGAGTGCAAATAGACATTGTATTTAAATTTTTCATGGTTGCAAACTTATTGTTTTTTTATCTTTCATTGATTGTTCCTGCCCATTTATGACACGACTGTCACAATAAGATATTAATAGCTGTCAATATCAAGTTATTGCCATCGTATTTTTTGCGTCGTCCATCGCAAACTGTACACAATTATAGACAGCAGGTGACTTAATTAAGTATTCAACTATAGCAACCTGTCTCTATTACGCCTCTTTCATCTGTTTTTTATCTTAAATATGCTGGAAGTGGCTGCGAAGAGTGGAGCAGCAACGTTTTGCGTACTCGGGAACCTATGTGATTGAAAGATGATGACTTAGCGCCCGTTGGCAACCAGACCAACTTTTGTGTTTTAACCAAAAAAATGATGGAAGTGGCTCCAAATTGTGAGGTAGCAACATTTTGTGTTCACACAAACCTGTGATTGTAGGATGATGACTAATCTTGGCATCCAGACTTGCTTTTTATCCAAATGCCCAAGGAACCCTCTCAAACCCATTCAACATCCCGCAGCCGAAGTGTGAAGCCATTAACAAACAAAAAGAGAGGGCATACTGACCCATCCCTGCGGGGCAGTTGCAATAAACAGGACGAGAATGGCGGGAACGAACCACTCGTAAGCATTCGGGAAAAGTCGGGAGATATTGTTGTTCCATCAAACACGTTGTAACGGGGTAAGAGTAATGTCCATTATGTGACGGGAGTAACAAGGTTTTGTACGGAACTCTTGTTAGGTATACTTTTTGTGAGTGGTGTTGTTACTAGGTTACCAGAAACCCGAAGAGGTTGACACTTGTGGTGTAGAAAAACATCTCTTAGTTACTATCGTGGTGTCTAGAAATAATACCTCGGTTATTTCTGAGGATTCCGTAACAGGCGATTAGGGAAACAGGTTAAGGTATGTTTCAGGAGACAGGCTAGCAACCTGTCACTATACCTCAAGTTATGCTAAATGTGGTTATGAAACTTTTCGTGTGGCGTTTAACCCATTTATTCTTTTTTAGATGAACTGACACTCCGGAAATATATTTTGGGTATTTTTTTTAAAGTAACGTATTCAGCATGTTTATTGCAGTCTCTTTTTTGTCAATCGCAAAAATGACATGACATAGTTTTCTTTCTGCGTCTCAAAAGGTTGGCCGTAAGAGATCCCTTTAGGGGATTTACGTCTTTGTACTTCACCATTCGTTTGTATTTATTCTTATTCCGTGTTCTATTTTTGTACTATAAAGTGTCTACTTACTTATTTGAAACGCGTGCGCCGCGTAAATGTAAGGTATGAAAATATAAATTCCATTTAAAATTAAATTCCATAATAGGCAGTTAATACGAGAACTGTCGTCAAAGCCTTTTGTCCCTTAAATCTCGCCATTATCTGCTGAAGCTATATTCTATTGTCTTGTACATCATACACTTTTATATCCAATAACTCCGTCTTAATACTTTCAATCTCCACCTTGACTACCAGCTTTAGAGTTGACTTTAATTCGCCAGGAAACCAGGTGATTATCAATAGTTTTCAATTATATCGAAGAAGCTTGTCCGTTGTCATCTTTTAAATTACATCTCCTTATAAAGTTGCTCTTTTTGCCTCCTTTTATAGCTAAGCTTGGAAATTACGCTTAGTTTCCTTGCGATTCAAAGAGTTTTGTTTTTCTTTTGTATAAATTGAGATTTATTAAGGCGCGTTGGCAGCGTGATTGTGAAAAGGCGGTATGCTTTTGTTTTTGCATAGAGTTCGTTGACATCTGTTTAGAGTGTTTAGTTAGAGCACTAAGAATAGGACCTTTTTATTTAATGCAAGAAACATTACTGACTGTCTAAAACTTACATACATAGGCAGAGCAGATGAAATGTTACATAGACCGGGCTGGCAACTTGTTACTATTATAAGTACCTCTTTCTTGTAAAACTAAAATTGTGCTAGTAGTAACTGTGAAACGTTAAATAGCAACAGTTTTGGTTGTGAAATATTTCGTGTGCTCTGCCTATTCTCAAAACAGGTGGTCTGTAAATGTACACCAATATATATTATGTACCAAACCACAGCCAAGACATTTCAAAAATCTAAATCTGTCATTGAATAAACAGTACAACAAAGTCGTCCACGTAAACAGTCCACCAAAAAAATGCAAGCGCTTATTCCGCAATATAAAATATCTTTTCGAGCCCTGACCTATAAAAATGCATTGTCGATCCATTGTCATACAAATGCTATGAAACAAAGCGAACAAAAATCCCGGAACAGGCAGAATAGGCGCGGATGTACATATTGTATGTAGTGACGTTTTCATTAAAAAAACTAGGTTGGCTGCCCGGATGGCAGATTGCAGATAAGTGACGGTGAAGTTGCGAAAACCGTGTTTCTAGTGTAAAGTGACTACTCATCACTTTTAATTATGGGAAAGACTCTAATAGAGAGATCTCTCTCTAAGATGTTATGTCGGAGGATCAAAGTCTTTACAAAGTATTTACGCAACTGTTCGTTAACGCGATTTGAACCAATTTGACATTTGATGTCGTAGATGACGTTTATAGAAGAAGTTCGACTCAATGATAGGTGGCGCTAGGAGTATCTATAAGTATAATGAACCTAAAAGTCATTATGTCCGTCTGTTTGTCTGTCACGCTGAACCGATTTATGGAGATAGACTAGTTTTATTGTAAAATAAATAATGCAGTTTTCGACAATCAATACCTTATTCATGTTATCAAAAATGTATTGCGTTGTTATATCATTTAAAACTATTTCTCGAGTTTACTCGTGTGGTCTCCGATTTGAAATAACACCCCTCCGTTTCCTCCATGAATGTCGGAAGTGCTCACCAAGAAGATATGTTTTAGGCGGCAGGCTAGCAATTTGTTACTATTATACCTACATCTTTTATCTAACTTTAATCCGAAAATATAATGCTAAACGTGTCCACGCAACGTGAAACAGTCTTAGTTTCGTCCTTGAAACATTTCATGTTATCAGCTTACCCTATAACTACTTAATCCAAACACCTAATCTATTTTAAGTCAGTCAAAAATTTCCATACGAAATTTGACATCTGCCTCCCTCCTGCTAATTTAAAAGGGCGTATCTCCGTAGATAAATCTAGGCGTTTACGCCCTTACAATAGTGAGCCAGCAAGCCTAACATACGGAAAGCAATTGTTTGCACGCTGAATACTGAAAATGTCGGCATAACCGGGCCAGATGGAATTTGAGGGACTAAATGCCTCTTCCATTTTAGTGGGAAAAACTTGTTACGGGTAGAATTATAACAATAGCTCTTACATTATACTTGCTCTCCTAGGGGTAGGCAAAGCACACAAAACATTATAGTATACCTTATCGGTTTAGGTAGTTAAAACAATATAAACAATCTTGACATGTCTTTTTGTTGAAATACACAGTCTAAAAATGAAAATCGTTACACTATATAATTCAATTATGAAAGTAAACGATTTTTTCATACCTAAATTGTAAAATGTAAAGATTTCGATTTATAAAGTGTACGTTTAAATAAAAAGACACGTCAAGATTGTTTACATTGTTTTAACTACCTAAACCGATAAGGTATATAGTCAACACGATGGTCATTCCATTTGGTAGTCACTTTGAGTATAATTTTAGGTTTAAAAAGAGATAGAACCGCTTGATATTTATCACGAGCTTATTCGGTGAAGGAAAACAGCGTGAAGAAACCTGCACACAGCGACGAAGTAATTCAACTTTGTGTGTGAAGTTCCCAATCCGCACTGGGCCCGCGTGGGAACTATAGCCCAAGCCTATCATACTGAGAGGAGGCCTGTGCCCTGCAGTGGGACGTATATAGGCACATACCATAACTGATTACCCTTGACCTTTTCCAAATCTCGTCTAAAACGTTCCCAATTATCAAAATTATCTTAACTCTTTGACCTTTTGTATCCAACGACCCCATTTAAAAATAAACCTTCTGCATCCAACACAGAGGCTTAATTTCATTGTGATTAATGAACCCCGCGTTCATTAAGAGATTGCAATTTCCCTTTGACTTTTTTTACTGTCTGTTAAAGGGGAATGGCATGCCTAAATGGGTAGGTAGAGCTCACGGCACGTTAAATAGACCAAACTACGATTATTTCACGTTTCATAGCTACTTTTAGCATTTCTAGATTTTAAGTTGAGTGGTACAATAGTGGTTTTTAGAAAAAAATATCTGCAAAATATTTTTTTTTTGTACTAAAGATCGCTAGGCACCGAACTTAAATAGGCATTGCGTGGGCACTCTATCCCAAAGCAATATGGGTTAAATTCGAACTAAGAGGATTTTTCTGCGTCAAAGACTGGGACGTTAACCTTAACCCATTTTCTTGCGACATCTTCAGAAGATATGGACAATTAAAATTAAAAATGTCGGAAGCTTTTAACCTATTAGTTTAATTCAATCTATCATGACAGTAAGAATCATCCCTTTCATAAAAAGAAGACTATCCGAAATTAACTAAATCTTAGAACAGCAGTTTAAGATTTACAGCATGTCACACAAAAACTAAAGTCACACAAAACTCACACAACGTACCTGGGTAAACAACCGGTCTGAAAGGCAGTGAATCAGCGCCGACAACAATAAAAAACACACTCCCTCCCACTTACCGCTGAAATATGTATTCCATTTAAAAAATGGATAAGCGAGAACCGGTTTACGTGAGGGCGTTTATTCGAAGAAATACATTTTAAACTGATATTTGCAATGAAAACAATGAAACCAATTTTATCGGTTTGTCAAATTTACAGATAAATATGAACTGTTTGAATGTCAATCTGAATGAAAAAAGTAATTACGTAAGTAGGTCGAAAGGCACTCTTTTGCATGTAAAATATCTTGAGCGGTTGGGAAAGACCATGATTATCTAGAAATACTTCTTTTGCACCGCAATAATTTTGGTCTAAAGTAATTTTATCCTAAAACAATAAACGTTGTTACAATCGCTACATGATAGACCTAAAGAAAACTCAAAAATAATTATCAATACAGCAACTTATGAACAAGGTAAGTTCATCAAAATCGCTACCGCTACGTTGTAAGCACGAAGTGCTGAATCGTTCGTGCAGGGAATTTACCCTACTCTAACGACACGTCGCGTCGACCATATCTACCCAATACCCATATTGAAATAATGTTAGATATCCATGAAAATAAGGTTATAATCAAGTGATTCATGTCTTCCTTTTTAGGGTTCCGTACCCAAAAGGTAAAAACGGGACCCTATTACTGAGACTTCGCTGTCTGTCTGTCTGTCCGTCCGTCTGTCTGTCCGTCCGTCTGTCTGTTCGTCCGTCTGTCTGTCACCAGGCTGTATCTCACGAACCGTGAGAGCTAGAGAGTTGAAATTTTCACAGATGATGTA